>CAUYRH010097246.1:0-48515 GCA_963574655.1 Perodicticus potto
AATGAGACTCTGTCTCAAAAAAAAAAAAAAAAAGAAAAAGAAAGTCACACATATATGTACTATTAATAGGTTAAAGGCTCTGAGAAGTCCTGCAGTCCAGAATCTCACTTAGCTTTGTTGAATTGGTTGTTAACCATGAAATCATTCTTCCATGAAATACTCACACTCCCATAAATCACTAATCTAGGGAAGAGACTCTTGAGAATGTTGGCGTAAAATGTGCCAGTGAAGTAGAAATCATGTGTTTGACCTCCATACAGACCAGGACTAAACTATCCCTGAGTTTTACCCACAGGCTATAGCTCTGGCCTCCACCGATTGTCATACACCAAGAAACTTGGCCGGAAAATAAAAAATAGATCTGTTCAGTCCACTCTGCTCAACAGAGTGCTTTTTGTATCTTAACAACTATATACAATTTTTTCAAAAAACTGTCAGAAATCCTTGGGATGTCTTTTGGGTTCATTCCTGCCCTGTCCTCTCTGACTCCAATATTGATTTTCTAAAAATCTGGCTCTTTGATCTGGCCAAGGCCTGTCTCTGGGCTGGGCTGGCTTTGGCAGTGGCAGGATGCAGCCAGGGGAAAGTCAGACTGGAAGGCAGGGAGGCAGAATACTTGGCCAGTGAGTGCCAGGGGGTCCTCGGGGCTGTGCTCTGTCTCCCTGCTAATGAGAAGCCCCACAGCACTCAATGGTGTCTGAGAATCTCTCTCCTCCCTGCTTTGGGGTTTTATCAGCCCTGATAAAACTAGATACCAGCCATCTCTGTGTCTTCCTTTATACTCTAGCTACCCTGCCCATTAGAGTGAACTCCTGAGGTGCGGATATGGAATCTGACTTTCTGACACCCTACTGGGGAGTCCAAACCCTGAAAGACCAGAAATCTCAGACTGCTTTAAACAGAGACAGAGCCAGTAAAGGACTTTGCTTTTTGTGGCAGGGGAGGAATTCCCAAATAAGGAGATGTCAGGGGCCCCATCTGGACCTTCTCCCTGAACTGCCTGCTCCGCCTTTAAGAGCTACACCAGAGGCCTAAGCCCCTGTGTTCCATGGCAGCCAGCTTGCTGTGTCTGTGTGTTCAGGCCCACTCCAGCCATCTTCATCAGACAACTCCACGGATTGGCCTTTTGTGGGAACAGGCTTGCTTCTCCCCAGACTTCCATTCTGCCCTCCGCTCCTCATACTCCTAACCAAGATCCGGCCACCCTCACTCAAAATCTCCCCTCCTTCCATCCCAGGGCAGAATGTTTGCAACGAGGCGTGTCCCCTTCCAAAGCCCATGGCCTGGGCTCCAACTTGGTCACTGAGGTCCGTGTCTACAACTGGTTTGCAAACCGCAGGAAGGAGGAAGCATTCCGGCAGAAGCTGGCCATGGACGCCTATAGCTCCAACCAGACGCACAACCTGAACCCCCTGCTCTCCCACGGCTCCCCCCACCACCAGCCCAGCGCCTCTCCTCCAAACAAGCTGGCAGGTAAACTGGGGCTGGGCTGCACTGCCTCAGAAACCCAACCACCCTGGTTCACCCAAGGGTCTCATCTGGTGGAAGAGTTTTCAGAGAAGCAAATGATTTGGAATGGTCTTAGAGCTGCTCTGCTTTCATTGCCAGAAAGAATATTCTCTTGAAAATAGCCCGTGGCTCTGCCGAGGTGTCCTCCAGCTCCTTGCTCAACTGCGGCTGTGTAAGGGACAGCTGGGCCTCCAGGGGGCCTCTACCCTGTTTCCCTCCAGCTTCTTCTCCCTGTGTGGCTGCTGACTCAGCAGGTCAGTACGACCACCAGGTCATATGCTGGGAAGGCTCCTTTCTTGGTATGTCCGATCCCACCTGCAGGCAGAGGTGCACCATCCGTTGCTGGAATGAAGCTGGCACTCTGGCCTCTTTGTCCAGCCCTCCAGCTCTCAGTTCAGTTCCAGCAGAAGCAGCCCAGTGGCCTTTAGGGAAGAGCCGACTCTGTTGGCAGCCTCTGCTTGTTGACTTCTGTACTCGTCAGGGTTAGGGTGGGGTCAGTCACTTGAAATCTCTGTAGTGATGAGTTGGCCAAAATCGATTGAGTACCTACTTAATTGTGCTAGATTGAGCGCTACTGTGTGCCAGGCCCTGGCCCGGATCAGAATGACTCTGCTGTAGGGTTTGAGTTTGTCAGGGTGGAATCCTACGTGCTTACTGGGGGAAAGTGTCCCTATGTGCCGAGCACTGTATCAGGCATAGGCTGAACTTGAGGGCTTCCTCTGGGCTTTAGTCCTTCCAAGAAAACTGGCTTTCCAGAATTAGTGTGCTTATTGAAGTCTGTTTGGTGCCTGGGTGGACAAAATATGGCACAGTCTCCTGCCTGCTCTGGGGAAGGGCTCGCAAAAGGAAAGCCAAGCACCATTTCTAATTTTGGGCTGGTTGCCCTTCTGATGGGAAAGGCCTAAGAACTGGGAGCTAATCCAAATGTTGGGGGTGGGTGACCAAAATCACCAGAACAGGCTCAGAGCCCCCAGCTGGGCAGTATACAAGGTTTGTCCCATGCCTGCCATGCCTTCCCATGGCACATCGTCTCCAAGAGTTTCTGGGAGCCTGACAGTGCCCAGCACAAAGCCTTGGTCAGGGCTGGGAGTTCACCAGGTCCTGCTCCCAAGGAAGAGAGGGGTTTAGCCACATTGGGAGAAAATTTGGGCTACTCTTGAGAGGCAGAGAAGCCCCCAGGCAAACTGTGGTCTGATGGCAGAGTAACTTAGCCCCTTTACAGAAATTTAAAGCAGAGTTTAGAGGGCAGTGGCAAGTGGCATGTGGCTGGCATTGAGTGGGACCAGAACACTTGCCCACCACAGTGATCTACAGAGCTGGATCTGGGAGCCACAGGGGGCGTGGCTGGGGCAAGGGGCATTATTGAGAAGACAATGGCCATTGTGCTGGGACCTGTGATCTCCACACCAAAGTCAGGGAGCCTGCAAGCCAAACAAAGGCCCAGCAGCTTTCTGACAAGCTGGGGTTGTGCCGAGGTCACCATGGGGTCATTAGCTTTCTGTGTTCTGACAGGGGGCACAGAGAGCTAGCGCTAGAGGGACGGGCAGCAGGTACTGGACCTGGGCACAGTGGGCAGGAAATGCAGCCCAGTGACCCCTCCGAGTGGGGTCTAAGGAAGGCATAATGCACTGGATGTGGTTCCCTGGAGAGCACCAGAAGTCTGGACCTTTTTAAAAATCATAAAATGTTAGAATTCAGAGTGACTCTGACAAAAGAAAGAGAGGCCCAGAAAGAGGTGGTGTTTTACCAAGGTACACACAGGGACAGTAGAAAAACAAGGACTAGAACTCAGATCTGCTGATTCCCGTGGCACAAATGTGCCTCCAGTGTTCACCAAGTCCTGCTACTAGGGTAGTGGGGAGTGAGACACACACCCCTGTCCTCCTGAAGCTTGTTGTCTAGCAGAGGATCAAGGTTGTCTTGGGGGCTCTGCAGGTCTTTCTAGGGAGGAGAGATCCTACCGTTCTCTGGAGCAGCAGCAACGGGGCACTCTGTGTGTGCCCAAGGGCTGTTTTCCCCTCTGCCTTAATTTTCACCTAGGCTTCCTCAAGTTGGTCCTTGTTCCACAGATTGGCTTCTAATCAGCCAGGTTACACCTGGGCTAATTCATATAACTTCTCCGAGTCTGAGCTTCCTGTCTCTAAAATGGAGAAATAGTACCTTCCCCACAGAGTACACAGGAGGATTAGATGAGTGAATGTGTGGAAACACCACCTTGCCCAATAACCCACACTACCATCATCATTATTGCTCTTATTATTAAAGAGGGCTAAGCAAGTGGAAGTGGGAAGAATGGCAGGCAGCAGCAGAAGTCCATTCTCTTTTTTAGTTTCGCTCACTGGGACATTGATTCCTAAGGGGCAATGAGATGTGTCCCAGCTCTGGGCTGGTGTCTGGGGTGCAGGATACTGGGCTTGGAGCCTTGTGTGTGTATCTTGGGATCCCAGAAGGGTTCATGCACCATGGTGGGTCTCCCAGGTAATGGGCCCAGGCAGACAGCAGGCTCAAGTCCAGCACAGAGAAAGAGCCGCACAGAGCACTTCCCATCATGGAAGCTGAGGTGTGTTCTCTAACCAAACCGAAGATGTAAGGGAAGGCAGCATGGACAACGAGCTCCGTGTTGCTGAAAAGGAACCAACATCCAGAATCAGCACCGGCGATCCCTAAGGCTGAGCAGTGGGGGGAACAAGACCCCAGTCCTCAACCTCTACCTGCTGCCCTCTCCACTCCCAAAGCTCCAGCACCTGAGCCCGGAAGGCTGGCAGTACTTGCCCTCCAGTCTCCCCCGAGAACCTTCCTCCTTGAGAGGCAGAGCCCTTTTCTCCAACCAGCCCCTTCCCTCCCAGCCATGCTCACCACACTTTGGCCCACTTGCCCACAATGACCACAGTGTGACCCTGGTCCTGGAATGTCCGGCACAATAGGGGTGGCAGGAGGAGCACTTTGCCTCTGTCAGCGGCTGATTGGTTACAAGGTGCCCTACAAACACACTGTCAGCAGAATCAGCTGTTTTCTGCGTCGCCCCTCCTCGGCTTTACAATCACGCACCAGCATGCAGCCAGGGGTTGTCATGGCTTTGTCCCCCTTATGCATGCTTAATTGACAATTAAGTTGGAGCTTTGAACCAGCCTGGCTGCGCTGATGGGCCTTCATCTTTGCAGTGAATGTCACAGGGGCACCCTTTGTTTGCTCTTCTCGGGGGCCTGAAGTTACTGTAGCAGGCTGCAGGCAGCCATTTATCTTCAGCCTGGAAGGCCTTTATCTGCCCTCACCCCCTATTCCAGCTCCAGCCCGCAGGAGCTGTCCCTTCTTATAGGCCCCCATGACAGCCCATTCTAAGGCCATTGAGCAGGCCCGGAGTGATGGCCTCTACCTCCATTCTGGAGATGAATCGAGAGAAAGGCCCCCAAAAGGTCAGAGGGCAGGGCCACAGCAAGGGAAAGGACTGGTTGGAGGCTGGTGCCTATATTGATTGGCTGGGGGAGGAGGAGGAAGTGGTGTGGGATGGAAGCTAGGCTAGCCTTGGCCCAAGCGTGGTATCTGCTGATGATCTGCGGTGGCCTTGTTCCCGGTACCCTTTGCTCCAGTCTGCGACAAACTCACCTGGCCACTGCTTGAGGAGGCAGAGGAGGGGCAAAAAGATCTTCACTCTCCCACACACGATGTCCTCACTCTTGTATCACCTTTCAAGAAGGAAGTGGGGACTCCTTTCTGGAAAGAAAGCGAGGCACAGAGAGGAGAAGAGGCCTCTTCAGGAGGCCTTCAGGGATCCAGACCGCATCCTCTTTACCTAAGAGGACACGTTTATTTCTGCAGCTGCTACTCCTCCCTCCCTTTGAACTCTGTTCCTTGCTGCCCAAGCCCAGCGGACTTGGCTTCCCTGATGAGGGTCAGAGCTTGAAAAACAGAGACTCCCACCTCCTGCCTCTTCTTCATCCCCTCCCGATCTCAAGTTGTCTACATGAATCTACCCTTAAACAAGCCAAACTCTGGGCCAGGGTCCCTGTGGGAATCAGCCGGAAGGAAATCTCAGCAGTCTCCAGAAGCAAGGTTGTGACTACAGCAAGTAATGATAACAGCTGGTGTTAATGGAGCACTCCCGGGTACCAGGCCCTCCGATGAGCACCTACATGCGACATCTTGCTTAACCTTCACAACAACCTCACAGGCTAGAAGCCATCTGTATTTTTATCCTCCATTATAATCAAGGAAAGAGAGATACTTAGAACATAAGTAATTTGCCCAACCAAGTTCATATAGTCAGTAAGCAATAGGGACAGATTTTGACTTGTGACATGCTGTCCCTGTCTTTTTGCTTTATGCAGATGCCGAGAACTTTTCAGGCATGAAAACCAACACTCACACACAGAGTCCTGTCATAGTCTCTTCTTTTCCCATATTCCTGCTGCTCCCCACTGAATGACACGGAGGCTTTGGGAGACCATGGCCAAAGAGGTGGGGGCCTTTCAGTCTGCCTAGTTTACGGCTTCCTCGACCATTGCCCCTGACCAAGGTGGATTCTTTGCTCTGCCTAGAGAAGAAATCAAAGCCCCCTCTTTCAAGATCCCATCCCCATCTGTGTGGGGATTTGAACTGCCCTTGCACTGTCTGGAGCACTAAATGCCTTAACAACTTAATGGGGCTTCTGAGACGGTGCAGGCACCTCAGCTCACCTCTGGGAGCTCCGCCTCTCCCTGGGCAGTAGACAAGGGGAGAGAGTTTATGAGGGCAGTCGTAAAAATATTCATCTCAGCAGCAAAGGTCCCCACAGTAAAGAAGCCCCATTGTCCCTAAGTAGCAGATTATTTCAGTTCAGAAGAGAGACAAATCCTGCCTTGAAACATCTGCTGTTGTAGGAAGCACTTCCCTACTGACTTAGGGTTCAGTGGTGAGCATGGCTCCAGCGTTCTTTGATTTAGAGACTTTATCAGACTGTCATTTTATCTCTTGAATTTGAAGGTCATTTTATCTTGTGAGTACCACCCATCGGCTGTCACTAGATTGGGGGAAGACAATCAGGATATTAATGAGATTAAGAGGCCCCACCTTGGAGGCTATTCTGTTGTGAGCCTGCCCTGATAGGGGACCAACCGTGGTCTGCACACAAAGAATCCAGGCTGCTGGGCCAGTGGGGCTCCCAGACTCTGTACAAAGGGGCCTGGAGATACTGGAGTCCTATCATCTAAAGCAGTCTGCTGGCCATGCCTAATCCTCCTGAAGGATCCTTAGAGGATTCAAGGACTCCTTGCTGCCTCCAGTTAGCTCTGAGGAGGAAGGAAGCTGCTCGCAAGCACATAGCCCTGGTCTGCAGCTTATGGGAGAAGTGCTCTTGGAATCTGTTTGTTGAAGGTTTGATGGGAAGTGACAGGAACTTGGAGAGAATTAAGCACCAGAGGTGCAGAAAGAGGCAGCGATCTGCAAAAAGGCCTTTGAAGCTACCTGCTTAATGGAAAGGAACAAGATCTGGCCTTATGCCTTTACTTGTCTTTTAAGGGGGAAGTACAAACACAAATGAGTAAGACAGAGAAACATATAGTGTATATGATATAAATATATATATGGTACATATAAAAGGAACATAGCTCAAAAATAAAGTCAAATGAAGCAGTTAATCATGGTTATCATCCGAGCTGTTCATAAATACTCTAGAACAGGGCTTGGTAAACTTTTTGTACAAAGAGGTGGATAGTAAGTGTTTTAAGTTTTTTGGGACACTTTGTCTGAGTTGCAACTACTCAGCTCTGCCTTTATAGCACAAAAGCAGCTAGAGACCGTACATAAATGAATGAACACAGCTGTCTCCCAACAGAACATTATTTATGGGGACTGAAGTATGAATTTCATATAATTTTCACGTATCACGATATATCCTTTTTAATATTTTTTTCCAACTATATAAAAATGTTAAAACTGTTTTTAGCCTTGTGGGTCATATGAAAACAGGCTGCTTTGGCCCACAGACCACAGTTTGCTGACACCCCACCACCACCAGAACAATAGTTCTTAAACTTGGAGACACTTTAGAATCACCTAAAGAGCTTCTAAAAATTCTGGTACTCAGGCTACACCCCAGAACTGTTAAGTCAGTCTCTGGGGAGTGGGACCAAGCATCAGTGGTGGTTAAAACTTTCCAGATGGGCTCGTCGCCTGTGGCTCAACGGGCTAAGGCGCCAGCCACGTACACCTGAGGTAGTGGGTTCGAATCCAGCCCGGGGCCCATCAAGCAACAATGACGGCGGCAACCGAAAAAAAAATGGCCAGGCGTTGTGACGGGTGCCTATACTCCCAGCTACTTGGGATACAGAGGCAGGAGACTCGCTTGAGCCCAGGAATTAGAGGTTGCTGTGAGCTGTGATGCCACAGCACTCTATCCAGGGTGACAGCTTGAGGCTCTGTCTCAAAAAAAAAAAACTTTCCAGATGATACGGATATACAGCCAAGTGACAGAATCAGCTCTAAGACAGAACGTCTCTAATCTTAAAGTGTGTGCTGATTACCTAGAGATACATCAAAATGCAGGTTCTGACTCTGTAGGCCTGGGATGAGGCTTGAGTTTCTGTATTTTTAACAAGTTTCCAGGTGCTGTTGAAGAGGATGGTCCAGGGACCACAATTTGAGTAGCAGGGGGTCTTGGAGCTAGTCGATGAGCAACTCATTTCCCCTCGTCTCCCAACTTGCCTTGGCCTCACCATCACCAACTCTGACACTTAATGTGTTCTAAAGATACCCTGGGGAAATTCTCTCTTAAATCCAGTGGGCAGAGCAACAAAGTCATAGGCTATGAAGGCAGACCTGAATTCCAACCTCAGATTGGTCACTTATTGCCATTAGAAGTGACCATTACTTATTGTGATCCCGAGCAAGTCTCTGCAATCTCTGAGCCTGGGTTCTTCAACGTGCGAGGACACCCATTCCTGCAGATGCTGGGAGAATTAAGTGAGATAATACATATATGTAAAATACCTGGGATGTAACAGGCTCTCATAAATAGTAGTTATTGTTGTAGCTTGCAGAGACTTGTTTTTTTTTCCCCCTCTTTCCCTGTTCCTCTTGGAGGGTTCATTCAATCCTGATATTTAGAGAATTTGAGTATTTCCAACTAGATACTGACCTTGGTTTTTGCAGCAAACTCTGGCTGGCTTCTTGTAGCATATTGGGTATGAGGCAATTTCCCATCCTTCTTAGGACTGTTCTGTGACATCCATAAGGCATATCAAGTGCCATAGGAAATAACAAAAGGAAGCTGGAAGTGTCATGGATTGGTAGTGGGGAGGTTTGTGACCATGTAGCAGGAGGTCAGGTTCATAAGATGACCATGAATTTCCTCCACTAAGAGGGCATTTTCCTCCTTTAATGAAAGGAGGTGTGAGTACCTGCTTGCGTGTATTGCTTGTTAGTAATTAGTCCTGGGGACCTGCCAGTTAGAGAGGGTGGGGTGATCCTGCTGGAGGCTGCATCTGAGAAGTGTAATGGCCTTTGTTCTGAGAAGGGAAGCTCCCCTAAACTTCAGCCAAAGGAACAGTAAAAGGGGGAGGGTTCACACAGCCCCACAGTGAACATAGGGAAATCTCAGAAGCTCCTCAAGGACCTCCTGGAAACCAGTTTCCTCAACTCGTGAGCCTGTATCTGTTTAAGGTACTTTCACATTAGCCTCTGCTCTGCCTCCAGCATCCTCCACGGTTGCATGCTTGTGTGAGTCGCCAGCAAAGGAGGGGCTCTAATGCTTTCAGGCAATCTAGAGCCAAGTTTCTCAAGACTTGTACTCTGCATGTTCTTCCCGTGGTCTTTAGCATTTGATGACTTTCCCAAGGGAAGTCTATAGACTCAAGGTAGAGATGGTAACAAGCTCAGATGTCTGTGTCTGGATAACAAGATGGAGTGCTCCAAACAGGCTTGGTTTAAATTGTGGTTCTGGGGCCAGACGTGGTGGCTCACATCTATAATCTTAATGCTCAGGGAGGCCAAGGCAGGCGGGTTGCCTGAGTTCAGGAGTTTGAGACCGGCCTGAGCAAAAATGAGACCCCATCTCTACTAAAAATAGAAAAAAACTAGCTAGATTTGTAGCAGGAGCCTGTAGTCCCAGCTACCCCAGAGGCTGAGGCAAGAGGATTGCTTAAGTCCAGGAGTTTGAGGTTTCTGTGAGCTATGATGTCACAGCACTCTAGCCAGGGCAATAGAGTGAGACTTTATCTCAAAAAAAAAAACAAAACAAAACAAAATTGTGGTTCTGTCACTATCCACTGTGGCCTCAAACAAGTTATCAGCTTCTTTGTGCCTCAGTTTCTTCGTCTATAAAGTACGGATTGCAATACCTATCTGCCAAGCAACATAGAGCCTGATAAGGAAAGTTAGCTGCCATCGATTGCAGTGCTATCAGGTTGACTCGGAAACTTTCAGGGTATTGAGAGAGAGAAAGAGTTTTGGATCTCTGTTGGTTCTGACAAGGGTATGGCTTTGCAGCTTCACCCTGGAAGAATTTCCCTTTCCTTGAACACTGCTGGTTGTTGAGACATCAGAAACAAGGAACCCCAAGTATTGGCAAGAGATATGATTCTTGAATAGCCCACTAAAAATCGACTTGTTTCTCCCTACCCTTACCACTCTCACCTTTAGAATCAGGATTGTCCAGAGTATGGTGGGTGGAGGGAAGGGATCAGGCACGGGAAGTTTCAACAAAAGCCCAAAGAGATTTGGATTTAGAGCTCCTGCTCTATCTGGCCTAGACATCAAAGGACCAGATAGAGCAGGTGAAAAGGGGTTATGATAACCTCCCCTCCCCCCCTTTTTATTTTTGAGACAGAGTCTCACTCTGTCGCCCTGGGTAGAGTGCCATGGCCTCATCAGAATTCACAGCAACCTCAAACTCTTGGGCTGAAGTGATCCTCCTGCCTCAGCCTCCCAAGTAGCTGGGACTACAGGTGCCTATCACAATGCCCAGATAGTTTTTTCCTATTTTTAGTAGAAATGGGGTCCCACTCTTGCTCAGGCTGGTCTCAAACACTTGAGCTCAAGAAATCCACCCACCTCAGCCTCCCAGAGTGCTAGGATTACAGGCATGAGCCACAGTGCCTGGCAGTTGATAATCCCGACGGTCACTTGCTGAACCAGGAGAGGAGAGACTGCTGGAGTGAGGAGCCCCGGATCAGGATTCAAAAGACCAGAGCCACTAAGAAGCAGGGGTGACCTTGGGCAAATCATTTAACTTCTTGGGGATTCTGGCAGATTGAAGGTGTTGGATGAGGGCCTTTCAGCTCTGACACGTTATCGTTTGGAAATTGTGTGTTGTCTCCAGGCTCAGGGGCCAGGACTCTGCTGCTTGAAGTGCAGAGGGAGGGTCTCCATTGTGATATTTTATTGTTAAGATCATCATCTCTCTCTCCCTCCTTCTCTCCCTCACTCCCTCGCTCCTACTCCATTTCAGGAATTGTGTGCTGTTAGAAGCCTTCCACCTTTATTAGGGATCATTAGAGCTTTATAGCACCAGTAGATTGGGTGGGGCCAGTCACAATAAACAGATTTATAATGGGTATAAACGAGACACCTATAACTGCTGGAGGTTAACACTTTCAGGGCCTTTGAATGGCAGCCTGCATGCCCATGCCTTCTGACCCTGTCCCCTGCAAAGGGCCTCTTCCTAATCAGCACCTGTTGGACTGGGCCAGCAATGAAGCCCAAGCGAGTTCTTGTTCAACCAGGGTGGAAAACCCCCAAAACGACATGTCCTATTTGTGTAACATCAGTTTGCATGGTGATCACAAACTAAGTGCTTAATTTACCTCTTAAGTGTTTTACAAACAGAAACAGAAATGTCCTCCTTGATGTCTAGAACCCAGGTGAACATAGGGTTTTCATATCTACCTATAAGTCCTACTCCCACTGTGAAGAAGGAGGTCCCTGAAGCCTTCATACACCGGGCTCAGTGTGTATATATCCTGAGTACTAGAGCTGTAGGCTGTCCCGACATCTAGGAGTGAGTTGCATTTCTTCACCACTATGTCCCTGGCACATAGCCCTGAGATGCTCCTTATATTTGTGAAATGAAGAGATCTATGACACAGGGCTTCCTGTCAAAGCACGATGCATAAATTCCCTGCTTTAGAAGTTTGATATCCAGTTGGGGAGTTACACTGGACACGGAATTAGTATATAACATCTATATACATTATTATTTAAAGCATGTTTTCTCTTTCCTAGAAACAGTGCCATCCAGGTCAACTCCCATTCATTAACTAGAGTTTAACTAGAGCATAATAAAAATAATGTCAACATTAAATGCTACCAGAAACTTTTCAAAGATGATGATTCCTCCTACTGTCCTACTAGTTTAGTTTCCTCTAGTTTAGTTGACTAGTTTAGTCTGCTCATTTAGTTTAGTTCTACTATTTTGATGTCCTGCTGCTTTCATTGCTTTTATCATCTCTTACCAATAGCCTCAGGACAAGAAAAGAGTGAGAACTACTCCTCCCGAGTTTTCATTGAGCAAAGTAGGGTTTAGAAAAGGGATTGGACGGCCGAGCACAGTGGCTCATGCCTGTAATCCTAGCACTCTGGGAGGCTGAGGTGGGCAGATCACCTGAGCTCACAGATCCTAGACCAGCCTGAGCCAGAGAGAGACCCCCACCTCTAAAAATAGCCAAGCGTTGTGGTGGGTGCCTGTAGTCCCAGCTACTTTGGAGGTTGAGGCAAGAGAATCACTTGAGCCCAGGAGTCCGAATTGCTGTCAGTTGTGACACCACAGCACTCAACTGGGGACGACAAAGTGAGACTCTGTCTCAAAAAAAAAAAAGGGATTGAACTCACTGCAAATTGGAGTCTTGGAGAGGCAGAAACAAAACTGCCCAGCTCTGGGCAGCCATCAGTTCTCTGGTGATGCTCTGTGAGCATTTGACTGGTGCTCCTGTTCTCCCAGCAGAAGGGAAGCCATCCACCTTCCAAGGTCTCAGTCCCCAGCACCGGGTGGTCCTTGGGACCAGCATCCCTGGGCCTGCAGGGCGACTGTGGCTATCTGTCATGATGATGGTGATGGTGATGATGCTAATGATGCTGATGGAGAGGCCTTCAGCCACAGTGATGATGAGTTTGCCTAGCCAATCCCCTCAAATGAGGCAGCTCTGACACTTGCCAGGCCTCAAAGGATCTTCCTGGGTTTCAGCTCCCAGTAGGGTCCTGCTTATGAATAGGCTGCAGAGAAAAACCTCTCTTCTCTAAGGCAATTTTATTAGCCCTTCAGTAACAATACAGATGTCTGTTTATAGGACCCTACCATTGTGTGCATGCCCAGTGGCTCAGTCTGCTGATGGCTTTACAGCCTTTCTCCCCATTGCCCAGACCCACTAGGAGTATCACCATTCTCCTTGTCAGCCAAGCCTAGAGGCCTTTGTCGTAGCGTTATTCCTGCCGGCAAAGGCAGCCTCTCAGAAAAGACTAGACCCCAGGAGCCAGACTGCAGCAGGGCACTGTCTGTCCCCTCGGCCTTTAGCCCTAACCATGTCCACCATTAACCCTTCTTGGTTTTATCCTAGTTTCTTTGGAGAAAAAGGCATTTAAGTTACTTATGCTGCCACAGTAAATTCCCGTGAAACAACCTTTCTCCTTACTCTAAATCAACCCAGTGGGCTCCAAACTGGGTTCTAACGTTGGTGTTCTAACTTTGGTGTTGGAATTCTTAGAAAAGATCAGCCTGTGCGAATGGAAGTGCCTGCCCACCTCTCTTCAAAAGCCGTAGGTAATGGGAGTCGGGCTTATACCTCAGGAAGGAGAGAGTGGGTCATTCCTACAGCATCCCCTTGGCATCTGTGCACAGACCATCCCAGATCTCAGAATGAAGAGGAAGTCTTCTTGCTCCTCAACACACCCACCTTGCTTCATGCCTTTAGACCTGAAACTGGAGTGGAGAGGGAACAGTGGCTCACACCTGTAATCCTAGCACTCTGGGAGGCTGAGGCAGTTGGATGGCTTGAGCTCAGGAGTTCGAGACCAGCCAGCACAAGAGTGAGACCCCTGGCTCTACTAAAAATAGAAAAACTAGCCAGGCATTGTGGCAGGCGCCTGTAGTCCCAGCTACTCCAGAGGCTGAAGCAAGAGGATTACTTGAGCCCAAGAATTTGAGGTTGCTGTGAGCTATGATGCCACGGCACTCTACCCAGGCCACAGAGTGAGATTCTGTTGCCGAAACAACAACAAAGACATGAAGTTGCCCAAATCTGTCAATACTGTTTCTTCCATTTTGATTATATTTTAATATCTTTCCTTCTCTTTTACCACCCCACTTCTGCCACCTTAAAAAGAATGCCTATCTTCCCCACCCCATAACAAAAAAAGCAAGAGATTTAGAGAATAGATTACACACCACCATTCACTTTTCTACCATTCAACTCAACAGACTAAAGGTGAAGTCAGAATTGGAGCCCCCAGTCGGAGTTGAAGTGTAGCCACTTGTTCAGCTTTTACTTCCTCAATTGATGTTTACCGAGTGCCCAGCACCGGCTGGGCTCTGTGCAAGGTGCTGAGGAGATGATGGGGAAGACAAACTAGGTCCTGCCCTCATGGGGTTACATTCCACTGAGGGTTGCAGCACAGAAACATGTAAACAAACCATAAAATCATTTCAAATTATTAGTGGGTCATGATGGGGAGGCTCAACATCCCTTGGGGTTATGTAGAAGAGGGCAAGGATCTTCTGGGAGATTCGTAGGGAGAAGTAGTGAAAATGACCTCATCCTCTCTGAACCTCAGTTTTCCACTCTGTCAAATGGGCATCTGTGACACATTGAGAAGCAGATGGTGCAAATTATATATGTAAGGACTGCTCAGTCCTCAAGAGCCAGGCTGGTTTCTTTTGCCTACAGCAGCAGTCTTTAGGATGACCAGTCTTTCGCCTTTCAAACCACCTAATGTTTGCCCACAGAATCTAGCTCCCTGGTGAGGCCGGGCTGATGGGAGAGGTAGACTTTGTGAGGGAGAACACATGGATTTCTGCTGCTCTTCCAGCCCCCACATGTGTGATTTTTTTTTTTTCAGATACACTGTGCACACTAGCTTCTGTTCTCAGCCAAGTTGCTTTTGATGGGAGATTTCTTTTTTCTTTTCTTAGTTACATTTGCTTTGATTTTTATAAGAAAACCAGTTTGTGGGCTTCCCTTAAGTATCACTCAACTTTTACTCCTTGAGTCAAGAATGTTTACCATCCCTGCAGGCCTGTCTGTGTTTTTTCCTCTTTTGAACTGAGTTCCTAACTAAGCAAGGTAGAAAGGGGTCTGGAACTGAAACTAAATTGCTTTCATCTTTCATTGCATCAGATTTTCCTCCCAGACTTTCATATTTTTCAATCTCCTAAACTTTCTGCCAATATGAATGTTTTTCCTTAGAGAGGAGGAACTATGAATAAGAACTGGCAAAAGTCTTGTCTTACAAATGAGGAAACTGAGGTGGTAAGACTAACAACTCATTGGAAAGCTTTCATTTCTGAAATTTCCAGTTTCATGCTGGGGAATTGTTCACATTCTTTTATTCCAAAGGAGCATCTCAGAAGTTCAGCAGACTGAAATATTTGTCTCTTTGACTCTGTCCTCAACAAAAAGGAACTTGTATTCAGGGGCAAGGTGGAGCTCTTAGGAAATTGTACTGAGCCCATCAAGACTGGCCTAATCCCTTCCAGCCCTCTCCCCAACACACTGTTTGGGCTGCATAGGAAAGACAGCTCCGTCTCCCCATAATTTATGGGCATGGTTATTTCCTTTTAGAAGAACTTTCTCCTTGCATGCTCCCTCCTGCCTGAGTTTAAATTCCCAGTTTCCAGACCCAACAGGGTTGGGCTGCGCTCTGCATGAGGTTAGGAACACAGGGGAAGAATGTGTGTGACAGAGCTCTGGCCAGTTGAGTAATGTTTACTCTGTTGGTGGCTGGGACGCTCACTCGGGCTGGCAGAGGTCCACCAGCCAAAGGAACATTCCTGCATTATCAGGGATGAGAGGTTGGCTCTGAAATGTCAGGGGTGAAATGCATCCCATCGGATTCTGGGTGCAGTAAAAGGAACCCCAGGCGTCAGTGCCAAAGGAGAGCTTGGAGAGCAAGTAGAGCCCCACATTACCCAGGAGTCCCCACTTCTCTCCTCTCTTCTTACTAAAAGAGCAATCTGGCTGTGCTTTGTAACTGACATTGCTCTTCTGTTTACCCAGCAGAACCCAGTGCTTCTGTGGCATTATTTTAGTCATTCATCATTCTGCCTTCTGAAGAAGGGAGATCTGTACCCATTTCACAGACAAAAATGCCAAGGCCCAAAAATCACCTGGCCCAGAATCCTCAGGGTTAAAGCAGAAAGAGAGATACTTTGTTAAAATATCTAGAGGCTGGTGCCCTGTTAATCTCTGGCATTGTGGAATTGGGGTCTCAGTTGGTTTTTGAAGCTCTTAGAGCTAGATTACATTTCAAGGGCTGTAGTTCTAAGCCCTGCAAGCACAGGTTTATGAAAAGTCTCTGTGGTTAATGAAACTCTGAGCAGCTCCTCTCTGGAGTCCCTACGTAAGGTAGTTGTGTCTGTCTTTGTACACACGTACACAGTCAGTTCTGTATAACCCAACAGACTCATCCTAAAATCACCAATAAAAACCACAGGGAGACACAAGGTTAAGGACACAACACTCAAAAACTTCCTCAGCAGTACATTTTAAAAAGATAAGGATCCAATAGAAACATGGCCAGAGTTTTGCACCCAAGTGGTTAAGAAATACGTAAATGCTGTACATTAGTAAATATGGCACTTGAACTTGAAGTTTGCCTAAGGAAGCGAGCGTCAGAAGGGTTGTAGGTTGTGGGTTATAGGGAAGTGATGGAGGGAGGATTATCTGAACTCAGAAGGACAGTCATGACTCTGTGTGCACATGGCTTATAAGTGCATGCAGTGAACTGAGGGAGCTGGCCGTGTTCGAGGGGTGTGTGAGGGTGTAGAGGTGGCTCCCCTCAACTGGGCACAGCTTTCTGCATTCACCTACTGTTTGTTAAATGTGACATTCACATTTCACTCAAATGATTCCTTAACACATCAGTAGTATTAGAAGAGTGTCACACTTTCAAGACAATAATAACCACAGAACTGACCAGGCTCCTTGTTTGGGGTGTAGATATTCAAAGCAGCTGAGATTTCATTCCTTTAGCCTCCACTAGGCTGTGAGGTTGCAACAATGTGTAAAATGTCATCTCTTCTTTTGAGAGAGAGAAATAATATATCATCAGAGTACAGGGTGCCCCAAAGCTGTAAGTCTCTAGGGCAGGTAAAATACAAAGGATAGAGCAGCTGCTCACCAGGATGAATGAGGGACAGCGTCTCAGAAGAGGTCACAGTTAGTCCTCTTAAAGGATGTGGCACAAAGAAGGGAAGAGCTTTCCAAGCTGAAGAGACAGCATGAGCAAATGAGCACAGAAGGAGATGGCCAGGCCTCTTGAGCAATGGCAGGTGCTGTGATGGGGCTGATGGGATATGATGAGAGATGATGTGAATAAGGTGGACCGGAGTCGTAAAGGTCCAGTTCTGCCCCCTCAGGTGTTGGGGCTCTTCCAGAAAGCAGTGAGGAGCCATCAGAGGTTTCCAGGCAGGGAGTGACATGCTGTGACTTAGTTTTTAAAAGAATCCCAGGCTGTAGCAATGTGAAGAGCTCCCTGGACATGGTACTGGCACGGAACGGGAGGGTGGGGAATGCTGGTTTCTCAAAACCATATGCTTCTTCCCTGCTTTTGACACTTCTGAGCATTCGTATTGCATAGAAGTCACATGATCTGTGTCTGTCCCATAGTAATTCGAAAATAATCCAATGCCCGTGATGCTGAGAGCTGGGAACAAGGGCCTCAGGGCCTCAGGGATGTCTCTAGACTCCACCAGGGATGTCTTTTGCTGCTAAACATACTTGCTGTGGTTCGTAGGGCCAATGATGGGGACCGGGCCAAAGAGTGGCTTGAGCTAGGAAATGAGTGGAAGAGGAATGACTACCATCAGCCACTGTCATTTCTCCTGTGGCTCCTGTGTGGTTATTAAACTGGCATCTTTGGCCAGTCAGTATTAAACCTGAGCCCTTGTTATATATTCATTTTCAGGGCTTGCAATGATAAAGGAAGAAGGGAGATACCAATCCACTTTTTCATGCAGACTCCCTGGCACATGAAAGGTGCTCAATAAAGTTTTGTAATCTCAGACTTCCTAAAAATGTCTTTTAGACAAAGACAGTCCAAAGTAGGAGCTCAGGCAGGTTAAGTAACTTCCCCAAGGTCACCCAGCTATTACATAGGGGAGTCAAGATTTAAACCACGTCACCTGGCTCCGCAGCCTACACACTTTGCACTCCATTTTTGTTCTCATTTCAAGTGCACTTCTGAGTTTGTGAAATATACAAGGACTTGGCCTCTCCTTCCTCTAACAGGAGCACCTATTTTTGGTGTTTTGCCCACAGACACCTTGTGATGCACTCTCTGCCCCCACCCCCGACATCAACATCCTCCCATAAGGTGGCAGACTGATTACAGCAACCCTTCCAGGGGCCAGAGATTGCCAGATTCCTGGTGAGAACAGCACCGATGGGAAAGCTTACAGGTGGACCTGGAGGAGATGAGCAGCCTCGTGCCTCGGTGCAGTGACAATAGCCCCCTCCCCTCAGTAGGCAGTCCTCCTGCTTATAGAAAGGAAGCTGGCTCCCAGTGCATTGATAGCAGAGCTGAGATTAAAATGCGGATCCCCTAATTCCCAGCCAAGGCTGTATCGCTTAGCCAGAGGCTTTTAAAGGAACATTCAGAGGTCTAGGCCATCTGTCTTTCAACAGAGCAGTGCCATGCTTCTGCTGCCCCGTTACATTTCTTACATAATAAAGTTCTGTTGGGGGAGAAAACAAAGTGTGAAAACCACAGCAGCCCGAGGCTATGCTGCCTGGATTCTGACAAGTGTCTCTTGCCTCTCTCCTGCCATGCTCCCTTGTAAAGAAGCCTTTTGTTTCCTGCGGATATCCTTGGTTAATTATTTTTAAATAAATAATTGCGTAGCCTGTGGTAGGGGAGAAGCCTCCCTGTGACCCATATTTGATCATCAGAGGGCTGGCCCTTTTCCTTCAGCCAAATTAAACAGGCTAAATCCAGAGACTATTTGACTTGAGACTGAATCGATGATGGGGACAGGCTGGGAGGTGAAAACACACCTGACTCCCAGCGTTATCACCACTCTCTCAGGAGCAGAGCATCTTGGGGAGGTAAATAGCTTGGTCAGGGAGTCAGAAAAAGCAGGAGAAAAACAGGGTGAAGTCCAGTTCCTCCAAAAGGAAAGAGCAAGAGGGCAGTGGCCAGGCCCCCCTCCCAACTTGCTTTCAGGGCAAAGCATCAGTGTAGGATTCTTTCAGTACTTAGAATCTGCCCCACTTGTCCATAATGTTAGAATCTTAGGGCAAATATCTTTGGTCCATCCTTATACCAGCTCCCTTCCCCACATCCCCACCCATTTATTGGGCATCATGCTAGTAACTCTGCAGGTGTTATCGCTAATCCAAAAAGACCCCTGTTCAGGAAATACACTCTCCATTTTGCTAGAGTAAACTAAGGCACAGACTAAGGCTCCACGAGCACACATCGGGCAAAGTTAGGATTTGAACCTGAGTTTCTCTACCTGCAAAGCCCATAGTCTTCCCAGTCTCCTTGCTAGAGAACTCTTCCTTTTATTTATTTGAAGTCTACCTCCTCTTTTTCCTTGATATTTTGCTCTACCTTGGGCGCACACAAGGTTCAACACTTGGAACTGTTGGAAGCATCCTGTTGGGAACCCAGTGGCA
This sequence comes from Perodicticus potto, assembly GCA_963574655.1. Classification (NCBI taxonomy): domain Eukaryota; kingdom Metazoa; phylum Chordata; class Mammalia; order Primates; family Lorisidae; genus Perodicticus; species Perodicticus potto. Next base: position 19,308 of record CAUYRH010097246.1, read on the forward strand.
AATGTGAGTGGAGAAAAAAGGACCTGATTTAATCCAATAAGATGGCATAGAGGGCTGCAAATAGGGGCATGGGAAGTTCAGCAGGACCAGGCAGGGTGATGGATGCCTTTTCTCTTTTTAACTTCATGGCCCCCATTCTTGCCCTGCAAAATGTAAGGCCCTAGACAATAACCACCAAATTCCAGTGCTGTCCCACAGCAGATACCACCCCACTAGCAGCCCCTTGAACCAAAGGATGAGGAAAACAAAATGCCCATAGTGCAAACATCAGGCTCCTTCATAGTCAAACAAGTTGGTCCGGAAGGTTAGAACCCCGAGTTAGCATTTGCATGTTTTTCCCCAGCCCTGAGGTCATATCAGCTTTGGGTACTGTCCTTAAGCCAAGGAAAATTGGCTTAGGTCTCTTGGTAAGCTACATCTTAATGAATTAGAGGATGCTGGTTATGGCAGCTTGCTTGGCCCCAGGAGGAACTCTGTAGTGTACTCTGGAAGGTGCGGCTTTAGCTGGGGCGGGAAGCAGGGCAGAGGGGAAACAGGAACAGGATCGGTATACAGGAATGGTTCATCTCAGAAAACTGAGCAAAAGCAGAAGTGTAGCCAAAGAGTCGATCACTTCCATGCCCAGAGCATTTGGTCTCCTTCCCTTTTTTTCAAATCCAGAGCAACAAACCACAGAGCTTAGGGTGAGATGCCCTCAAGTACCCCTAACTGTGTCCTTGACTATTTCACGGGCACATCGAGCAAGACTTGTGTCCACAAACTGGACCCAGGTTCCCTGCCCTCCTTCAGCTTCCTTCAGCTATCTGATCTCTGTCCAGCACTTTCCTTTCCTGAGAGCAGACCTCTATTTTGGTTCCTGAGCAAGAGGGAGGGTCAGAGCAGTGAGGATGTAAACATGCCTGGTTCTTCCCATCCCTTGCAGACCAAACTGCAGTGGTTTACTAAGCATCCCGCCTGTGTCCGCTGCCTGCCCCACCTCCTGGCAGATGGGCCTTTCCCTATGCCTGGAAGTCAGCCAAATGGGACCCCATCAAAGGAATATGAGTTCCAGAGCCAAAGACTCCTAGCAGCAGCCACATCCCTGTCCCACTCTGCCTACGTTCCCTTGGCCTCTTGGGCTTGGCTAAAAATTGATATACAGAGACGGAAGCATAAGCTATGGCTCTTTCAAGGGTCACTGCACAAGTGCCTCTTCTTTGTTAGATGGGCCTACTCATACTTTGCAGCACCACGTGGCCAGGAGATGCCAGGGAAACATTTCAAGAACGCATTTTGAAGAAAAAAGATATACCCCGGCTCGCAAGAAACGGCCAATCTCAGCCCTCAAACCCTAAAGTAACTGTTCTGAAGCAGTAGTGGGCACAATCCATTCAGTCTTTCATTCATTCATCACTGCTGAGTGGCTTCCAGGTGCCAAGGCACTGGAGAGACACCAGCGAACAGAACAACAGCTAAAAGTCTCTGCCCTCATGGAGCACACCTTCTAGAATTAAAGCAGAGGCCGCGACACCTTTACCCTGGAGAAAGACTGCCAGTGTTTCTTGTGGATGGATAGGGGAGAAGGCAACTCTTTTTTTTCTCATTCACCCTTGAAAACAAGGGGAGCGCGTCATTGTTCCAGAGCCTTGGTGGCACTAATGTTCCCTGTTGGGTTTGTGTTGTTTTGCAGGAGTGCGTTACAGCCAGCAGGGAAACAATGAGGTCACTTCCTCGTCAACAATCAGTCACCATGGCAACAGCGCCATGGTGACCAGCCCATCAGTTTTACAGCAAGTCTCCCCAGCTAGCCTGGACCCAGGCCACAATCTCCTCTCACCTGATGTTAAAATGGTGAGTACACCTGGGCCATTGTAGCCCTAGAGCTGATAAGATAAGAGGCAAAACAAACACAACTTCTCACAAGGCCTGCCTCAAACAATGAACCATTGTAGCCTCTCAAGGGAAAATGGGGGCTGTCAGAGCTGGAAGGGAAAGGTAGTGCTGGTGACCCAGCCCCAGGCGCATAGAAGAGGTGTTCGGTTTGAACCAGCCAATAAATCTGACAGCGCTCTGCTCTCATTTTATTGATTGAATGCCTCATAAAGGAGCGAGCGGGTGGGACGCTATTTGTTTAGGGGCTGCCAATGACATTTGTGTTGATAAAATGTCCATTCATCCCTCCCCTCCAAGGCCTCCACAGCCAATTTTTTAACTCTGAGAGCACCTCTCTTTGAAACAAGCCCCCTTTTCCTCCTTACCACCCCCTTGGTACTGGCAAGGAGAGGCATTATCAAGTCAGGATTTAGGAGATGGCGGGGTGTGGGGAGGATTCTTGACCTGGAATTCTGAAGGACTTTGGATGCCCCATCAGTGAAGACCAGGGCACAAAATGGCAGGAGGGGTGGGGCAGTGCTTACAGAGGGAGAAGCACCGGCTTTGAAGTCACAATTGCCCAGACTCAAATCCCAGCTCCAGCACTTCATAGCCGTGAGGCCTGGGCCGGTTACTGAACCACTTTAGATCTTTTTTCCTCATCTATAAAATGAGGGTAATAACAATCGAGTTGTTGAGGGAATCATGTGCTAACCATTCAAAACACTCAGCACAGTGGTGGGCATAGCAAATATTCACCTAATGGCCACCTTGTTGCTTTACCATCACCATCATTCTCATGGAATGGAGTTTTCTGTGTCAGTAACCACAGCCCCACACCCAGATTGAGTTGAGCACACTTGGTGAGGAATGAACAATTTGAATTTGAATTTTCTAATTCAAATTACGTTCTGATTAGAATTAGAACCCAGCCCTCTAGGAACACAAGTGCAAGGGAGAGCGGCTTATGAGGGAACAGAGAGATTATGACGCCGGCCCGGGTAGGAAATGGAAAACTTTATTCTTTGGGTCATGCTCTGTGTTTCAGGGGAGGGAGGATCCGCGGGTTCCCGACTTCCACGCTGAAGGGGGAGCTGCTCACATCCTCTCAAGGTGTCTGACCCAGAGGCAGGTGGGGGCCAGCTGGGGGGAGGGCAGCAGGGAGCAGGTGCCATTTCAGACCTTGACGTGTGTGCTGTGTAGGCAACACAAGGTGAGTCACAGGTGATCGAGTCCCCGGCTCCCTGGAGGAAAAACAAAGTCTAGTTTCTGAGGGGAGCACTGGCCCGGCCAGTTCTAGTTTCAGGGGACCTGAGCTGAAAACAAAAATGAAAGGGCACTTCTAGGGGAGGCATTTTGCAGCTCCTTGCCCTCCCCTATCCCTTAAGTAACATTTTTCTTCGTAAAGAATGATTTGTGTCCCCTGCCTCATGAGCAGCACAGAGGACGCTTTATGATTTCTCAAGAGTCAGGTTGAAACCCAAACAGGTTAGGGTCAAGGATTACTCAGGCTTCCCTGGAGAAGGGGGCCTAGTGAAGAGGATTTGACTTCTCAATGAATAAAACTTCCCAAGTCTAAGTTCATGTTACTTGAAGGGACTTGGGCTTTCCCTCTGAGCTCCTGGCTCCTCCTTCTCAGAGGCAAACTGCCTCACCCAGGCTGGGTCTGCTCCAAATGCAGCCTGCAGACGCGCTTTTTCCTTCCTGTTCTGCTTGGCAGTGCCCCACCTGGGCAGCGTATTATTGGATTGATGATTGACTAAGACTGTACACCTCAATGTTAGCAAACACCTGGGAGCTGGTTCGCAGGGGTTGGCTTTTCTCATCTCCAACACCCTGGCTCACATGTGGTGTCCCTGGATGCCCAAATTCAAGAGTCTGTTCTCTGTTAACGTATAACAAGGCTGTCAGGGGCCCACCACAGCAAGAGTGGAATATGGTTAAAAAGGAACACAGGCAAGGGAACCAGTGTGCCCCAGCCCTGGCTCTGTCATTCACCACAGGCAGCGTGGATATATCACTCAACCTCAGTTTCTTCATCTATAAAATGGGTGATAATAATGGCTACACATATGTCACAGGGTTGGTGTGAAGATCCTTTGCAGCTCTGTTGATCTTTGGATAAGCCCTGTTCTAGGACTGACAGTCTGTGTGCTGACTTTCAGGAGGACATGCCTTGGAAGTCTTCTCCCAGGGACTGGTTTAGATCCATTTGAATGCTCTGTTGTCCTCTCTGCCACCCATCCTCAAGCCCAGGTGGTATGATTGACAAAAAGCTAGCCAGATTTAGGGTTTCAGTGTGTGTGTGTAGAACCACATAGCAGATACTTTCATAGTCTCAAGCAATGTGGCCTAGCCTGGTGGTCAAAAGCTGGGGCCTGGGAAGCAGATAGCCCGCTTTCAACCCCAACTCTACCACTTGGGCACATCTTTTAACTTCTTTAAGCTTCAGTTTCTTTGTCTACCATATAGGAAAAATAAGGCCCACCTCCTAGATTATAGGCACATGAAGCACTTAGCATAGTAAAGGGACTGAAATGGCAGCATTAATAGGATTCAGGCTTTCCCAGTTAGCATGTAAGGATCACCACCATTGATATCCTTAACTGCTCCCTGGCTTCCACCAGTCCTGGAGGCAAACAACACAATAGCTGCATTTCAGAATGGGAAATAATCATTCTGACCAAGGTTACCCAAACTTAGTAAGTGGATGGGATTTAAACTCCACAAAACTGGGTTTAAGTGCTGGCTTTCTCTCTAGTCAAGTAACATAGAGCTGGTCTTGACTCTCTGAAGGTCAGTCTCTTAATCCATAATACAGAGACAATAATAATAATGATGCCTGCCTTATTTGTGTTATTATCTATTAGGGGCAATCAGTTAAAGCCCTGTACAAACCCTAAAGCCTCACACATTCAAATTGTTTTTATCCTGGGCTTCCACATTTCTCTCGCACTATTAAAGCCAAGTGTTGAAATGGCAGAGTAATTACTGTCACTTCATTGACTTTCTCCAAAGGACTCCATTACCCAAGGGATTTAGTCCGAAGGCAGGTTACAGATTTTTTTTTTTTTTAATGACTCTGACATTTTGAAAAACAAGTCCAGCAAACAGGCTGGTTCTCTCTTGTTTGATGTGGTCAGAATTCTTTCTTGGTCATGTGACTCCTAACTCATTTCTTGATGCTCATTTTCAAAACACAAACAAACCTGTTTGTTTTTTTTCTTTCTTTCTTTTTAAAATTAACCTTGGAAGCTATGGGATTGACCAGAAGGGCAAGGCAGGAGATGGTGTCTTACCTGGGTGCTGTTGTGAGAAGTAGGGTCTGAAGAGCTCTGGGGAGTGCAAGAGACGAGGGGAGTTGAGTTACTCTGACTCAGATGTGTCCTAACGCTAAACACCTCTCGGAGTTCCTGATGCTCTTGAGAATGTCTGGGTTAGTTCAGAATGAGGGAGCACAGTCCTTTTTTAATAATTAAAAAATATATATTTTAAGCAATAAATAGTAGACTAATTTATCATGAAAACAGTGTGTGTGCATAAAACTGATAGCTCCCTTATAATCAAAATGGCAAAACATTGGAAACATTTCTGATAATATCAGAATCCAAACAAGCACATGGATTGCAGCGGTTATTGTTTAAGATTATCTAGAAAGTTCGAACTAATAGGACATTTAGACGTTTTAGTCCTAGCCAGGAAGAGACCCTGCAAGTATTGTATGCTTATAATGCAATTGTACACTTGGAAAAATGGGGGGAAAGATACTAGTAGGAATAAATAAGAGGATTCAATGCAGTGGTCATGTTCAAAGTAAATACCAAAAAACCCATAACTTTCCCTTACTAATCTCTGGTGAAACAGAATGGGGGTGCCTGGAGCCAAAGCTTGTCTAGTAGCTTTGTCATTACAATATCAGTTCCTTGACTTAATTAATGAATTAATCTGTGATGTTTGGTGGAAATTTGGAAGTAGAGTAATCCAGTAATGGTTAATCTCCCCCAACCCTCCATAATTTCTGAAGCAGGCTAGTAATTCAGAAGCACCTTGCGGACAGGGATTGTTGTCTGTTTTACTTGTTGCTCTGTCCTCAGCACCCAGAACAGTGTCTATTCTGGAGTAGGTGCTTAATAATTGCTATGGAGTGAATGAATGAATTTGTGAACTAGCTGTGCCGAGGAATTGCTAAGTCACTTCACTCTGGAAACTGCTGTTTGTGCTTCCAGGTCCGCTCATGCTGCTCTTGTTTCTTTTCTCCAGCAGATCTCAGTCTCGGGAGGAGGTTTGCCCCCTGTCAGCACCTTGACGAACATCCACAGCCTCTCCCACCACAATCCCCAGCAATCTCAAAACCTCATCATGACCCCCCTGTCTGGAGTCATGGCCATTGCACAAAGTAAGTTCTGTCCTTGGGCAGAAAGCCTGGGGACAGGGAGAAGGGGAATGGAAAGTGAGTCAACATAGAAGATCTCCTTCAAATGCACCCACAATTTGCAGACTCGATGTCACATCCTCAGCTTCTTATCTCTCTCCTCAACAATATTTGGATTGTTTGGGGTAAAACAAGAGAAGATGATGGAATGGATTTGAATGTTGGTGAAGTGCACCAGCTGTACATCCTAGGTCAATTCACTGAACCTTGATGAGGTTCAATTTCCTCGTCTATAAAACGGGCTGTGAGGCGATCGAATTGGCGGCAGTTATGGACATGCTTGTAAACCTATAAAGCATGGATGTGTATAATGTCACCGCTCACACTTTATCTTGTGTTCGTTCCTATCCCAAGGTAGGTGGTCCATTTCAGGGCACGAGGAGCAGGCTGAAGCAGGCTGTGGCTGTGGATGTCTCCCTGAGAGTTTTTTTTTTTTTTTGTAGAGACAGAGTCTCACTTTATCACCCTCGGTGGAGTGCCGGGGCGTCACACAGCTCACAGCAACCTCCAACTCCTGGGCTTAGGCAATTCTCTTGCCTCAGCCTCCTGAGGAGCTGGGACTACAGGCATCCGCCACATCGCCTGGCTATTTCTTGATGCAGTTTGGCCGGGGCCAGGTTTGAACCCGGCACCCTCAGTATATGGGGCCGGCGCCCTACTCACTGTGCCCCAGGCGCCACCCCCTCCCTGAGAGTTTTCATGTTGATGAGCATTCAGCATATTTTCAGTTTCACCATGACAGCTCAGGCCAACACATTGTTTCTCAAAACCATCAGTGCGAGCCTTGGACGTATTCCTGAGATGTGTCGGGAGAGATTTGAGGCTCATCTTGACATTGGTCACCTTTCTTTCAACACCGTATTCCCCTGTCGCCTTTCGACCTCCCTTGGGTGTAGTGCTCATGTTGGCCACCTCCTTGTTTTGTTCCTGACTTTTTCTTTCTTTCCCTCTTCTCTCCCTAAATCAGCTCTGTCCAGAGTAAGAACTCAGACTCCTTCTGAAGAGAATGACTTATGCATCCTTGGAGGTCAGAACAGAGCTAATACCCTACAGGGCACACACATTTACTGAATGAGAATGTGTGGCTCTCACTTTATCCTTAGCAGCCTGGAAATTGATGCATGCCGTGTTTATCTCTACAGAAGGAAATAAGAATAGGGAAGGCTTTAGGCGATTCACAAAATAAAAAACTTATTTTAAACTTGCTGCCTTTTCCCTGGGTATTTCCCTTCTGGTATGGTAACCCTACTAATACCAGGGTTTGGATTGAGAATGAGATAGGATACTTAAAACCAGCTTGTTTGCCTTCTAGAAGATTTGATTAAAAGGCCCAAGGGCAAGATACCTCACTTCCTTATTTACAACCAAAATGATACACAAGCTTTCCCATTTACCTTCTTACTTCCCATGTCAAGCTTTGACTGACATACACAATTATGCATAGTTTTTCTGGCACTCTCTGGATTAAAATTTTCCCTAAGGCTATTCCATATTTCTCAGTTTTATTCCTCCTAATTTCCTGCACCCATATTTCTCTGCCTTCTCACAATGATCATGTTTATCTCTAACCACAGAAGGGCAACACCAGAGTGCACTCTGACCTTAGAGAAGTAGGTGCGTGTGAGCACATCTGTGTGCACAGTGTGTGCGCGCGCGTGTGCATGTGCGTTTGTGGGCAGGTGAGTGTGCACTCAGGATGAACCGTGTGGATCCTAAAACACTGCTGAGACGCAGCGGTCCTCCCCTACGCACGATGGGCCATCCTCATTTAGGTGTGTCAGTTTTTTGTGGGGATTTTTTGAAAGAGACTCTTGCTCAGGCTGGGTTTGAACACCTGAGCTCAGGCAATTCACCTGCCCGGCCTCCCAAAGTGCTGCGATTACAGGCGTGCCCCCGGCCTAGGTGTGTTGTTGAGTACGAAGGCCCTGCCTCAGGACTGCCGAAGCCCACAGAGAATGTGGTAAATTACCTGGCAGTGGCAGTTCCTTATTTTCATCTCTTCATCATATTCTCTTCCTCATCTCTACACAGGACAGGATAGTACGCTTCCCAAAAAGAAATCAGCGCTCAGAAACAGATGAAAAGGGCAAGAACCACACGACATGGGAGCTCTCAGTCCTGGAATTGAGGCACATCAGGGTCACAGACTGTGTTGAAAATGAGATTCCTGGGCTCCACCTTGGAAGGTTCTGACTCATTAAGTCTTGGGTGGGGCCCAGGAATGTGTATTTCTTAAAGAGCTCTCCCAGATGATTCTAAAGCACAGGCAGGTTTCAGAACTATGCCCTCAAATATCATCTACTCTAGACAGGATAATTTTCTTTACTGGGCAGAGATGTCCCCAAAACAGCAGCCAGCAATGGGCTCCTAGAAAAACAGCAAATCATGGGGCTTTCTAGGACAAGGAGACCATAATAGGAGGTAGGAAGGGAAACAGGATATCAGGTGAGCTGAGGGCTTGAGGAGAAGCTGAGCCCCCTGGGGAACTGGAGACAGTGCTATTCTGAGGGTGATCAGAGGCTCCCATCCCCCAACCCCACCCAGGAGAGCCCAGAGGGGGATTATTCCCCCTGTCCTTATGCTCAGGGGTCTCGCCTTTTGGGTTTTTGATAACAGTATTAGCTAAAGCTCTGAGCAGGCAATTGTTGAGGCCTTCGTGCTATCTCCACTGAGGACTTCCCATCAAGCTGCCTTTGAAACCCTCTCCATTTTCAGGGAAGGCTCGCTAGGTGGCCTTTCCATATCTACCTAAAACATATTTTCTTTTTAATTTCCTTCTTCATCTCATTTTTTGCCCCTACTTCCCAGAAAGCAAGAACAGGGAAAGATTGGACGTTCCAGGAAAGAAGGTGTATTCTCTGCTGACCTTCTGCTCCCCAATCTGCCCCTGCCTCAGCTGTCTTCCCCGAGTGCCCTCCAGGGAGCAGACAGAGCATGGGTACCAAGCCTTGCAGGGATGGCCCAGGTTGTAAGGAGGCCTCAGGACAGACACATTACCAAAACACAGAGGCCCTCCTATCCCCCAAACAGAAAGATGGCAAGACCCACTATAACTACCAAGGGCCGACCTTTAACTTACTACCTCCCCCATCTAAAATCTGGTCCTTTTGATGGCACTAGCCCTGTGCTGCCAGATAAGATATGCCCACTTTAGACTAGAAGAGCCGTTCTCAACCTGTGGGTCACGACCCACAGGAACTGTATTAAAGGGCTGCGGCATTAGGAAGGTTGAGAACCACTGGACTAGAAGATCTCCAGTGTCTTCTCCCCTCTCTGCTAAGTCAAGAGAGTTGGCACTAGACTTTGTACTGTCTACTAAATGAGGGTTTTCAGAATTCATACTTCCAGGACTACACAGGTTGTTTCATTTTTATCCAATGGTGGGGCTGTGCACACTCCTGCCCTCTGCTGGACAGCCAGATCTGGGCAATAATCTGTACCTTGGAGCAGACACCTTTAACTCTGCCCCGAGGGCACCAAGGCAAGCCTCTCTCATATCTAGCAAGGATGGAGGGGGCAAGTAGAGTCAGCTTTGCCAGGGCCCCAGTAAGTTTGGGAGGCCACAGAATGGCTTTTGAGAGACTCTCAGGCTTCATTTAGATCTATTTAAAACCTATCTGCAATCCATAACTCACTCTGAAATTTATTTATTTATTTATTTATTTATTTTGAGGCAGAGCCTCAAGCTGTCACCCTGGATAGAGTGCTGTGGCATCACAGCTCACAGCAACCTCCAACTCCTAGGCTCAAGCGAGTCTCTTGCCTCCGCCTCCCAAGTAGCTGGGACTATAGGCGCCCTCCACAACGCCCGGCCATTTTTTGGTTGCAGCTGTCATTGTTGATTGGCGGGCCCGGGCTGGATTCGAACCCGCCAGCTCAGGTGTACGTGGCTGACGCCTTAGCCCGTTGAGCCACAGGCGCCGAGCCTCACTCTGAAATTTAAGCAAGTAAATTAATCTCTGCAAGTGTCAGTTTCTTTGTCTATAAAATCACTTCCCACGCAATCTCCCAGCTAGGTACCTGGCTCAGCCCAGTGACTGGCATGTTGAGAAGAGGCTCTGTCAATGACCGTTGCCATCCACCTCTCCTCATCCCTCAAGCCATCTCTGATCTTTCCCTCTTGCTCCCACAGGCCTCAACACCTCCCAAGCACAGAGCGTCCCTGTTATCAACAGCGTGGCCGGCAGCCTGGCAGCCCTGCAGCCCGTCCAGTTCTCCCAGCAGCTGCACAGCCCTCACCAGCAGCCCCTCATGCAGCAGAGCCCGGGCAGCCACATGGGCCAGCAGCCCTTCATGGCCGCTGTGACTCAGCTACAGAACTCACACAGTAAGGACGTGGGCACGTGTCGGGAAGGAGCCCTCTGCAGCCTATTGCTTCCCTCTCTGGGTCTGAACCTTCTTGGAAGTTTATTGGTTTGGCCACTTTTCCCTACCTATAATCAACCAAGACAATTTCTCAAGTATAATTCTTATGTGTCGCTGTGTCTTTCTGAGTCCTCTACCATCGAGATTCCCAAGGAAAGGTTTGAAGAGGACAATTTAGGTCTAGAGAACACAAGCCACAATTTCCCGTTCTGGCATCCACAGAAAAGATGCCACCAACCAACCACCAGCATTTTTTCCCAGTAAGCCTCAACTTAGCCTTTTCGAACCAAGCAGCAATTACAAATGATCAGAGTTGACAACTAATACGTATTCTATTTGCCTTCCCCGAAATAGAAGAATCCTCTAGAGCAGCGGTTCTCCACCTGTGGGTTGCCACCCCTTTGTAACAATGAAAATACATCCTGCATATGAGATTTTTACATTACGATTCATAACAGTAGCAAAATTACAGCATGAAGTAGCAACGAAAATAATTTTACAGTTGGGGGTCACCACAACATGAGGAACTGTATGAGGAGGTCCTGGCATTAGGAGGCCTTAGGAAGGTTGAGAACCACTGCTCTAGAGTTCCCCATGCCCTCCAATTCATACACCCCAAACAACTCTAATCGAGAACCATGAAAACAGGTGGAAAATACCACCAGCTCACCACCCCAGGCAAGGAGTAATAGAGTTTCTGCCCCCACCCCACCCAGTGCCCCACCCCCTGCACAGAGGCTGCCTCTCACATCCAGTTGCTTTCTCCACCTACCCCAAGTCTACTTTTCACCCATTTATTTCCCATCCACTCCCTGCCTTTGTTTCTCTACCACCCATCCTACACCCCAGGCCTCTAGTCCACTGGCCAGGTCTGGCGATAGCCCCAACCCTCAAATTGGGAAAGGATCATAGAAAGAATGGACGGCTTCCGGCTTCCCTGCTTCAAGAGTACCAGAGAAGTGTCCTGTGTAGAGTGTTAGTCTTGGATCAGGCAGATCTGGATTTATTTTTTTTTATTTTTTTTTATTTTTTTGAGACAGAGCCTCAAGCTGTCACCCTGGATGGAGTGCTGTGGCATCACAGCTCACAGCAACCTCCAATTCCTGGGCTCAAGCGAGTCTCTTACCTCTGCCTCCCAAGTAGATGGGACTACAGGCGCCCGCCACAACGCCTGGCCATTTTTTGGTTACAGCCGTTATTGTTGTTTGGCGGGCCCGGGCTGGATTCGAACCCGTCAGCTCAGGTGTACGTGGCTGGCGCCTTAGCTCGTTGAGCCACAGGCGCCAAGCCAGCAGATCTGGATTTAAATCCTGGCTTTGACACTTACCAACTATGTAAGTGCCATTGGCAAGTTACTTAGCCACTCTGAGTTTCAATTTCTTCATCTGTAAAGTGGAAATAGTATGCATACAGAGTAACTACAAAGATAAAATAGGGTTGGATTGTGTTTGGTAAGTATAAACAGTTACAGCAATACAAGTGATTATTAGGGGACTCCTGGAAGGTGAGAATGGCAAAGGGGGTTTGAGTTTCTCCCTGGCTACATCAGATAAAGCTGTGGGTCTGAAGGAGAAAAGCCAAGTTCAGCCTTCTGTCCTTGGGGCTTGACCCCTACTCAGTCAGGCCTGCAGAGCTGGTTTTAGAGCACCATCTCACATTCCAATCACATTTATGTGGCTTCTAAAAATCTGCCACAGCCTGTAGCAAATTCTGGGACCATATATCTCCCACTTCCCTTCCTCCCAGAGCCTGGCCATATGCTCTCCAGGGCAGGCTTGCTCAATGGCCAGGCCTCAGTGGGATAGTCAGAGCACGGTCACCACCAGTCTGTGGACTACTGAGACCCAGAGAGAGCCCAGGGGGCCCTGAACAAGGAAATAACCAGCCTTTCTGCACGGAAAGTGCAAGCTGAGGTGGCAGTCAATGACCTTCACCCCCTTTCCTTACTGAAGAGCTCCTTGTTATGCCCGTGTTCTGAGAATGGGCTGGTCCCTCCACACGGCCAAGCATCCACGTGCTTTCATTACTTGATCATGTGACCTGGATTTGCACCAGTCTTATGGATAATGAACATGACTCAAAATGTTCCAGACTTCTTCACTTGACTAGCCTTCAAAAAAAAAAAAATTTTTTTTTTTTTTTGATACAGAGCCTCACTTTGTTGCCTTCGGTAGAGTGCCATGGTGTCATAGCACACAGCAACCTCAAACCTTTGGGCTCAAGCAGTCCTCCTGCCTCAGCCTCCTGAGTAGCTAGAACTACAGGCACCCACCACAACGCCCAACTATTTTCAGAGATGGGGGTCTCACTCTTGCTCAGGCTAGTCTCAAACTGCTGAGCTCAGTCAATCCCTTTGCCTCAGCCTCCCAGAGTGCTTGGATTACAGGCATGAGCCACCATGCCCAGCCTAAAAACATTTTTTTTTAAAGGTTCCAGATTTGGTGGACAAGACTAGAAAAACTAAAAATTGAGTCACGTGCTTTTGAAGGTCTTATTTGAATCTAGACTCCTTTTGTCTATTAGCTTTCATCTTTCTGTGATGTCATAAGCCTATGATATTATTTTAGTGAAAACTAGAACAGTCTAAAATTATACAGGGTGTCTCAAAGTTCTGCATACATAAGAAAAATTAACAAACTCATATTTTATATTACATTATATTTGTATATTTATATATCAACATATAGAGAAGTATTTGTAAATATGTTTATAAAATCTTGCAATGAATATTTTGTATAAAGGTACATTTAGCTACCATTTCCCATTTTCCCTGCATGTGAGGTCAGACCACTAAGTTCAAAAACTCATCCTAAAAAAAGTGCTACAGACCTCATTACTGAATATCGGTACAATCACCTTCAAAGTATTTCCCTTGGCCATCTGGTGACCATAGTAATATTGAGCAATGAAGTAAGTAGCATTTTTTTCTGGGATGAGTTTACGAACTTAACTGTCCAGCCTTGTATACCTAAGAGTCACTTGTTGATGCCCAGGCATCTCATATTTTATTGAAAGTCAGGGGAGCAGAAGTCCTGCCAAGTACCACCACCTACTAGGAGCTGTGCAAGGCTATTTATTTGGTACAAAATACTTTAAATATAATCTCTTCCAATCCTACAATAAACATCATCCCCATTTTGCAGATGAGGAAATTGAGGTTAAATAACTTGATTAAGGAGCCAGGCATTCTTTTAACCATATCCCACTGCCTTCCCAAACATAACTGCCACCCCCTTTTATCTCCCTGGGAAAAGGAAACTCTGATGTAGGGTGGGGGGTCTGTAGCTGTGTATGTGCCTGCCTACACACCTTGACCTTGTCTTTATTCTGTCTCTCTAGTGTATGCACACAAGCAGGAACCCCCCCAGTATTCTCACACTTCCCGGTTTCCATCTGCGATGGTGGTCACAGATACCAGCAGCATCAGTACACTCACCAACATGTCCTCCAGTAAACAGGTAATGGCAGCAGGATTGGGGGAGGGAGGAATGACTAAGGGTATTGATATGCAGAGGGTGTGGCAAGCATGGACTTAGCCATAGTTTGGTCCTTCCCAAGCTTCCCAGGTACTTGCCAAAGGAACCCCTGAGGTCCTGGGGGGAGGAGGGAGAGATGGGCCGCAGGTAGAAGGGATTTATTGCTCACCTAGATTCCCCAACAAGAGCAGGAAACAAGGACTGAAGTTTAATAGGTTGCTGGAGAGTATACAGAGCCCTTGGGCATTGAGATTGAGTATGCCCAATGGAATGATCAATGATCCATGGAAAAGCTCTTCCTAAGAAGGCTCATGAGGTCAGACTCTCTGTTGAGCTTCAGGCTTTGCAAGAGGGATCCCTGAGGAACCAGAAGGTAGTCAGTGGAGAAAGTGAATAGGGAGTCAGGGGTCCCGAAGCTAATTCTCCCAGCCCAGAACCCACACTGGACCCAGAGTGCCCCCAGTTCTCCCAGTCCATAGGGACTTCTGAGCTGACAACCTGGCTTTTCCAGGGGTCTGCATTCACTTGGAGTTTTATCAAGAAACTTAGAATCAGCTTCCTGGCATGCTGAAAGTGGGAATCCAGAGGCTTAGTCACCGTTTCAGTTGATGACTAATTCCCACCTCTGCAAAGCAGCGGTGGAGTAGTAAAGACAGACAACTAATGGCAAGGCTCATCGCTTAGCTGCCACTCTGACAGCCAGACTGCTATGGAGCACCAGGAAAACAGGACAAGATGTCTGAGCATGGATGGCAACTCCAGAGAAACACAATAAGACCTTTTAGTAGCTGGGGTCTGGGCAGTGTGGGAACTGTTTGGCCTTTATTGATTACTAGATAAGTGACGACCTTGAACTTCACGTCAGAGGCTCTCAGCAGGATTTGGTCTTGTTGATGGTCTTTTTTCCCATCTGAGCCCTCCAGATCACACCTCATCCATGGGCTTTTAAGCAGCTTCTTTCACGGGCTTGGGGTTCTGTGTACTTTCCTTTGTCCCCATCTCCTCCTGGGCCCTGTAGAGTATAGGAGAGCAGGTAGATTCTATTTCTGGTTCTACCATCTGATGACCTTGACCTCCCTTAGCCTTCATTTCTTCATCTTTAAAATGAGAGCTGTAACGTCTACTTGTTCGGAAGATTCAGTGAGGTCATGTAGATTAAACCTTTGGTGTGTCTTGGCCATGGAAACATATACACAGAACGGGCAGCCGGGCTCTGGAGCTGAGGGTAGAGGGAGAGGTGTGTGGGACCTGCCTTGCTTCTCTTCTCTCACCCAATAGAAGATGAAAGGACAACCCCTGGTTGCCCTGCCCTTCGACTCCCGTGTGATTTCCCACTCTTTGTAGTGAGCAGGGAAAACATTTATCTGTGCTCACAAATCTCAATCAGGGGGGCAGCCAGGCGCAGCAGCCCTCCCTGGGAATACCTTCCCCTTTGAAAGGTTTATCAATCCATCTGCCACTTGGTCAGGCCTAGACAGAACCGTGATTAATTATTCTTGTCTTTCCCAAGTTGACTTTGATGCTTGCTTGTTGAAACAAGTCCTCTGAATTCAGGAAATGATCTCTTAATCAAAATACTTCAAGATGCTCCCTGAGATGCTGCACCAACCCCCAAGTGCACTGGTCTCCCCTCCACTGGACAGAGTGGCCAGTCGACCTTGAAGCTGCATGAGCGGCTCTCTAGAACTACTATAAAGTTGTCTCCGTGTCCCTGGACATTTCTGAAGTCTGGCAAATAGGCTCACTTCTGTGTCAGTGAGGACAATTGACTTAGGGCCAAAAAATACCCATATAGCACTTTACAATTTTTACTTCTCATGGATGTTATCTCATCGTTTTCTTTTTACTGCGACCTCCTAAGTACAAAGAAATAAACTGGAGATCAGATGAAGAGTGACATGCCAGGGTCACACAGATGATACATTCTAGACCCGGTCCTTCAGACTTTGATCTTTGGCGCCAACCCATAGGAACTGTTTGCTTTTTTCAACTGTTTGCTTACCTTCCAATACCCATCTTTAAAATTCCCATGGTAGTTGCCACTTCTCTTGTCTTAATGGTCAGCAAGAAGAGCAGAAATTAAGCCCACTTGCTATATTCCAATCAGGAAACTTTCTACTTGCAAGCTGAAGAGGAATGAGAACAGCAGAATGAAGTAAAGTGAGGGTAAAGGTGCCCCCTCCTGACAGCGGAAGGTATCCACAGCAAAGAAAATTTATACAAATTTTCTTAAGGCACAGGGTCAGAAATGGGTTCTGAGAGAGACTCGGTAGCAATCCTGCTTTTTGTTTTGTTTTGCTTTAAAGTATTGTTTTGCAAAAAGGATTTCAGAACCGCTGCTAGGTACCAGGGGCATCTGGGTGAGGGAAGAGAAGGATTCATTGGTCAAATATGTTGGGGGAATTGCTGGATTAAACAAAGTTAGACAGCACCAGGCAGTGCTTCCCAGAACATTTCTCTATTGAAGTAGGCGCTGAACCAAGCAAGCAGAGTGCACCAGTGTCCTTGTCAAAGGGAAACATCCTAGTTCAGAGGCGTTGCACAGTACTAGGAAAAGCCAACCTGAGCTAAGCCCACCTCCATCAGCCCCTGGTACTGACCTTGGGCAGTTAATTCCACACTGCGAGACTCAGTTTCTTCATCTATAAATGGGGAAAATCCCATCCCCATCTCACAAAATATTGTAACAGAGTGTCTGGGACATAGGTCAAGTATTCAAAGTGGTAGCTCCTTCCCTGATCCCTCTCCTGCCTGGTTCTTTAGCAGATGCTCGTCTCCCCTTCTTCTGACTCCTTCAATATTTAACTCGGTGCTTGATCTACAGGGGGGTCTCACTCTTGCTCAAGCTGGTCTCAAACTCCTGGCCTCAAGTGATCCTTCCCCATAAGCCTCCAAGTGTGCTAGGATTACCGGCGTGAGCCACCATGCCCGGCCTCCAATATCCATTTTTAAGCACCTGTAATAATGACCTAAGGTTATACAGGTATAAGCCTTTAGCCAGGATTTGAATTTTTATCTGTCTGATCCCAGTACTTCCTGTTGTCAAGACAGACATGCTCCAGGGACCACTTGTCAGGCTTCTGGAGCTACTGCCATCTCTCTTTCACAAAACATATCCCTCCCCAACCTCCTCAACTCCTGGGTACTAGCGATTCATCCTCTGAGTAGATTTGTGCCTGAATTCAACAATGCCCTGCCAGTCTGGAAACAAGACCACAGCAAGCACCAACCTCAATTAGAACAAGTACGGGCAGGCTGTGAACTGACTCCTGTTTCCACAACATTCTCTACCAGCTGTTTAACTTCCTAGTTTATAGTGAGGTCAAGAAGGGGCTCCCAGAGCAGTCACTAGTCAGGGGTGTTGACAAGAAGGAGGTGGGCGGCCTTGTCATAAATCCCCTGCAGCTGATCCCCCCACACACCTTCTTTTACTGAGTGGTGAGACAGAATAGTTTGACGGCAAGGAGGACCAACCTGGGAGTTAGGCAGAGCTGGGCTCAAAATTCTACACTTTTTAATTATGTGACCTCAGGGAAATGTCTTAGCTTCTCTGAGCCTCAGTTTGCTCACCTGTAAAATAAGGATAATAATACCTCTTTCATGGGATCAGTAAAAGAATTAACTGCAAGAAGACTTGTAAAACACTTTGCTGAGTGCTTAGCTCAAAGGAAACACTCAGTCCCTGGAAACTGGGTTGTACCTAGCTTTCCCTGCTGGCAAGCCTGAGAGTCTCTAGAATTTGGGGGAAATGGCAAAGGGCATTTAATTCCCTCTAGGAAGTGAGGAAGGTGAAGGTGGTGAGTTGTTTCTTTTTTTTTTCCAGAGACACGGTCTCACTCACTCTATTGCTCAGGCTGGAGCAGAGTGGCATGATCATAGCTCACTACTGGCTCCAACCCCTGGGTGTAAGCCATCCTCCTACCTCAGCCTCCTGAGTAGCTTGGACTACAGGTGTACATCACTTCACCTGGCTAATCTCTTCCCTTCCCTCCCCTCCCCATCCATTCTCTTCCCTCCCCTTCCCTTCCCTCAGACAGACATGCTCCAGAGGCCTTGGGGACCACATGTCAAGCTTCTGGAGCTACTGCCATCTCTCCTTTGCAAAACATATCCCTCTCCAACCTCCTCAACTCTTGGGTACTTGCTAGTACTTGGGTACTCTTTCTTTTTTCTTTCTTTCTTTCCTTCCTTCCTTCTTTCTCTCTCTTCCTTCCTTCCTTTTCTTCTTTCTCTCTTTCTTTCTTTTTCTGTCTTTCTTGCTTTCCCCTTCCTCCCTTCCTTCCTTCCTTCCTTCCTTCTTTGACAGGGTCTTTCTGTGTTGCCCAGGCTGGTCACACCTGGCCATGGAGGTGAGTTTATTGGTTAAGAGCACAAGCTTTACTCTTTTTTTTTTTTTTAATAGAAGTATAATTCTTTTTTTTTTTTTATTAAATCATAGCTGTGTACATTAATGCTAAGCTTAACTCTTGTGAGACCTTGGCAAGTTACTCATAATCTCATTAGGTCACCCTTCCTTCATCCGTAAAATTGAAATTATAATCATGATTTTTAATTAATAAAGCTATAATTAATCTCAAATAAATTCATAATAACAGAAGTGAGTTATCTGATCTTGCTCTCTCTACTTCTTCACCCTTGGTTCTCTCTGGAGATCACTGCAGACTGGCTTTTGTCCTCACACCCCTCTGTGTCCAGTTCACTAGCACCTCCAAGCTGCCAAATCCAATGGTTACTTTTCGATCTCTATCTTCAACATAGCTGGTAACATTCTCCATTTTCCTTTAGGATTTTCGGTAACTACCATCCTGGTTCTCCCAGGGCACTGGCCACTCCTTCTCATTTCCTTAGCCAGCAACTTATCTTTCCAACATTTATGGGCTCATCCCCTGGGCTCATTCTCATCTGCGCTCACTTTTGAGTGATCTCTGGTCCCATGACTCTGGGTCACGTGCACACACTGATGGCTCCTCTAATTCGGTCTCCAGTACAGTCCTCCCTGCTGAGTGCCTGTTCACAAATCCGGCGCATCTTTGGCAGGGATCTCTGCATATATTTATCTGATAAATGTCTCAAACTGAATATGCCTAAAATAGGAATTCTTCTTTCTTTTTGTAGAGACAGAGTCTCACTTTATTGCCCTCGGTGGAGTGCCGTGGCATCACACAGCTCACAGCAACCTCCAACTCCTGGGCTTAGGCAATTCTCTTGCCTCAGCCTCCCCAGTAGCTGGGACTACAGGTGCCCTCCACAACGCCTGGCTATTTTTATGTTTTGCAGTTCAGCTGAAGTCCGGTTTGAACCAGCCACCTTCAGTATATGGGGCCGGCGCCCTACTCGATGAGCCACAGGCACTGGCCGGAATTCTTCATTTTGCCCTAATTTCTCCCTACCCAAATTGTTTCCTCCTTGGGCTTCTGCATTTCTAAAACTGGTACTGGTACTTGACTCTTCTTTCCATACCCCACATCCAGTCCATCAATGAGTTCTCCCAGTATGCCTTCAAAATATACCCCAAGTTTGATCTCTTTTCACCATTCCCATCAGTACTATCCTAGTCCAGACCCCCCTGGCTCTCACTGATCTCAAGTGGCCCTCACCTGTCTCCCACTTCCACCCATTCCCCACTGTGGTCTGTTTGCTACCCAGCCACCAGAGCGATCTTGTAAACAGAGAAATTAAGCATTCATACCCTGTCACAACTCTCCAAAAGCTCTCTATTACAACCAAACCAAAACAGAGACCGACACGGCCTGACACCACCATTCCATCAGCGGGGTCACCATTCTCACACACCCGCTTCTTCTTGGTCACTCACTCAGCTTCGCTGGACCAGAACTGAAATGATCTCACCTTAGAACTCGGGTGCTTACATCTCCCCTGCTGGAACCTCTATCTGCATGCATCTATTAGAACATGCCTGCTCCTTCATTTCATCCACATCAGAGTGGCCTGTCCTGATCCCCCACCTAAATTATTCTCTTTTCCCTTAAGTTGAACTAACCCCTTGCCACACTTGTTTTTCTGCAGAGTACCCGTCTCCACCTAAAACTTTATTTTATGTATATACATACATGTGTACATATACTAATATGTGTGTTTCCGTGTTCATTGTTCAAAACCCTCACTAGGATGTAAGCAGAGTCTTGTTCACAGCGGCATCCCTCCTGCCTAAAAAAAAGTGTTAGCACATAGTAGGCACTCAGTCACACGTGAAATGAATATATGATAATCACCTACTCCAAAGGATTGATGTAAGAATGAAATGCCAGGCAGCACCTGTGGCTCATTGAGCAGGGCGCCAGCCCCATATACCGAAAGTGGTGGGTTCAAACCCAGCGTCAGCTGAACTGCAAAACAAACAAATAGCTGGGTATTGTGGCGGGCGCCTGTGGTCCCAGCTACTCGGGAGGCTGAGGCAAGAAAATTGCCTAAGCTCAGGAGTTGGAGGTTGCTGTGAGCTGTGTGACGCCACGGCACTCTACCGAGGGAGATAAAGTGAGACTCTGTCTCTACAAAACAAAAAAAAGAATGAAATGACATGATGCTTCTAAAGCTCTTAGCGTGGTACTTGGCACACAGTAGGACTTTGATAAGAGTTAGCACCGACCATGAGGTAACAAATCCTCTTACATGAGGACGTCATTCACATTCACCACAGCTTCCTCCTTTCAGAGGGGGAGCTCCGTAGTCACTCAGATTCTCAGCAAGGCCCCCTGGGGTTGGCTGTCCTGGGTCTCCCGTTCTAAGGGACCACAGTGCACCCCTTATCAGATGTTTGTGTTTAGAGTCTGAAGGGGGCAAATAACTCTAGTTCCTCTGACAACATTTAGGGCTCTGCCATCATTTTATTATGTGAGCAAACATTTGATAGCTGGGAAACCCGTCCCTAATGACAGGTCATAGAATCTCCCTGGCGTCTCCTTATCTGCCCTTCTTGTTTGCTCTTCTATTGAAACCTGCAAGGTCACAAGCCATTTTCTCTCTCCTCCACCTGAAATCTGAAAATTGGAAAAAAGGCTGATAGTGGGAAGTAAAGGGACTCCAGAGTCGGGGTGGGCGGAGGAAGGAAGAGAAGGCAAAGGCTATCAGAGGACTCTGACCAAGAGCTCAAAAATGTAGGAGAGCCAGAGACATGGGTCCTCACATGGATGCACAGCCCAGTGCCTTTGTTCTGAGCACTCAAGCCCAGGCTGAAGATCCCTGTGAGGCACAGTGTTAATATAACAGCTGTGCCAAGCACCATTCTTAGGATTTCATATGCATCTACTTACCTAACACAACAATCCAGGTGGTGCCTGTGCTCAGTGGGTAGGGCGCCAGCCCCATATACAGAGGGTGGCGGGTTCAAACCCTGCCCCGGCCAAACTGCAACAAAAAATAGCCGGGCCTTGTGGCGGGTGCCTGTGGTCCCAGCTACTCGGGAGGCTGAGGCAAGAGAATCGCCTAAGCCCAGGAGTTAGAGGTTTGTGACGCCACAGCACTCTATGGAAGGTGACAAAGTGAAACTCTGTCTCTAAAAAAAAAAAACAAAACACAACAACCCCCATTTGATAGGGGAAGAAACTGAGGCACAGAGAGAATAACTTGACCACGCCACAAAGCTTCGTTAGAAGGCTCCAAACTTCCGAGGATAACAGAACATACACTGAGCGGTCACCTAGAACTAGTTTGAATCTATGGCTCCACGCTCTCCTAGTCCTGAAAGCTTGGACAATTCACTGACTCTCTTTGAGCCTTGTTTTCCTAAGCTGTGAAATGGACACAATAGTAACCTCCTGTATGGGAGCACTGATCAATAAGATAACAGTGAAATTATGGGCCAATAGTAGATTGATGGTGGGGGTGTGTGTGTCTGTTTGAGGGGGAGTCTTGAGAGAATAACGACCCAGTCCAAGGCAAAATCTTAGATGCCAAGAAAAGCAAAAGAGAAGGAGGAGACAGAGGGAAACAAAAAAAAGAAACTCCCCAGAGGTGAAAAGGAAAGTAATGATGTTCCATGGTACTTAAAAATGAATGAGGCCCAGGGTCCTGGAAGGAGAGGCGTCCTGGAGATGGGTAAGGTGGCTCTTCTCAGAGGGTTTCTCCAGCCATCCTGGGGTCTCTTGCCCCTGGCTCACCCCAAGGATGGCTTCAGAGGCCTTCAGCCCTTGGATCCTTTCTATGGCACCCTGAGTTTCTTTTCTCCGAAACAACAAACCTGTGGAAAGCACTTTGCAATTCCAATGTGACCCTGATGGGTAGTTTGAGTCAGTGGTAATTTTCTCATATTTTTATGGCCTTGCTGCTCTAAGTAGATGTCTGCATTCACACAACCTGGGAGCGTAACAGAAATGAAGACTTTTGGCTGGGTGCAGTGGTTCATACCTATAATCCTGACACTCTAGGAGGCTGAGGCGGATGGATTGCTTAAGCTGAGGAGTTTGAGACCAGCCTGAGCAACAGTGAGACTCTATCTCTACTAAAAATAGAAAAACTAGACAGGTATTGTGGCAGACACCTATGCAGTCCAGATACTCGGGAGGCTGGGGCAAGAGGATGTCTTCAGCCCAAGAGTTTGAGATTGCTGTGAGCTATGACACCACGACACTCTACCCATGGTGACAAAGTGAGACTCTGTCTCAAAAAGAAAAAGAAATGAAGACTTTTAAGGCCACCCCCAGGACTAAAAATCAGAATTAAATCATTTCACACATTACATTTTAATAGACTCTCTGGTACTCGTAGGTTTATTAAAGTTTTGGAAGTATAGAAAACCACCGCTCTTAGAGGTCTCCAAAAGACACCCTTACTTCCATGAGAGACCCCATCCAGCTGCCTTTTCACCCACACTGAGCACTCTATAAATACCAGTCTCACAGACAGAGGAGTCCACCTTCAGGATTAAGGCCAGCAAGTTATGACTATTTCAAGGTCCTCAGCAACTCACTTCTCTTTTCTGAAGTGGCCAGGAAAGCTGGCTCCCAGGTTTTTCTAAAGGAAATTAGTGCCTCAGGACCAACATGGCTGAACTGAGCTGACACTAGATCCCCAGTTTCCACCCCCAGCTCTTTGCTAGTTGAGGTAGGTGTCAGCTCCCTTGGAGAAGGCAAACTAATGGCCCCTTATTGCTGCCAAATGCACACAGCTGAACTCTCCTCTCTCTGTCTCTCTCTGCAGTGTCCTCTGCAAGCCTGGTGATGCCCACACATCACTTACTTGGTGCACAGCAACAAGGACCCTGTTTTCCACACCATCACCCCCTGGGCAGCTGTCACGGATAAGCCCAGTGGCCTGACAAGCACCTCTGAGAGGTCCCTGCTTACCTGGTGTCCTGCTGGCGCCTCGGACAATCCGCTCCCAGGAGGTGCAGGCTGAAGCCCAGCTTCCCTTCTATGCAGTATTGTCATGATGCCTCTCCCAAGATGTCAAGTTCTCCCATCTGTCCTAGAGGTGGGAGGCAAGAAACCACGGAAGAGGGAGAGAAAAAGTGATAGTGTCTACGTTGTGATCCTTCATCGAACAAACTGATGCGAAAACTTGAATCTGTTACTGAAACGAGAAGAGGAGGACGCATGCTATTGAACTGAGCCAAACACACTGTAAATATCCACGAACTCCTTCCCCTAGCCCCATCCCAAATGATCTCGAGATTTCTTTTAAAGAAGTAAATTTGTCCAATGGGTGTAAACTATAAACTACTGTAATGAAGTGCAATTTCCCCTCCGTGTCTTCTCCCCTGTGCCCTGTATATAATACTAAATTGTCTATTAGTTTTCTTTGTAAAAGTCAGAGTTGAAATTTCAAAGTGATTTGTCCCTCTCTCTTCCCTCATGGAGAAACATCCTGATGGGAAGGGAAGCCCCTTGCCCCGTCCCTCAAGGCTGGACACTCACAGGAATGACATACTTTGGACTAACTGCCAGCTAACGCCAATCTCCCGATGTTCAGACACACTTCTGGAACCCTGGAGGGGCTGAATACAGTGGCAGTAACATCCCAGCTTCCTGTGGGCTTAAGGGGTTCAGCTGGGGCACCTCCAAAAAACCTCACGGCAGGGAAACTGGCTGTTTGATAGCAAGAGAAAAAGTTGCAGCCTCAGAAAGCCCATTAAAAACAACTTATTTTATCACGGCCCAGAGTCTCATATTTCTGTCTCTGACCCTCTCTCTACCATGGTTCCTCGAAGATCCTCTAGACTTCTTGGAATTTTCCAAGTATGGCACTGGGATCTTTAAGGTGTCATCTGGGGCTATAGAGAGATGGATGGCCTTCACTTACCATCACATTCCCAGTGTCTTCGTGTAGGTCTCAGTGCTAATCAAGGTAAGGAGGGCTGATTTCCCCAGTTAGACTCCACAAGTCCCACTGAGGGCTTCTGGCCAGAGCAAGAGCCAGTGCCCTTTTCTTCCCTGCAACTTACAAAGTTAAAGTCATGGAGCAGACGCTTGGTGACTTGTTGTCATAACAACAGATAAAAATCAAGAAGAATGAAAACCTTATGGGTAAATTTTTTTAGCCTCCTTTCAAGCATAAATTCCAGCCTTTCCTTCTACCCTCCTTATCTTGCTTGGGGCTTTCAGCCACTAAGAGTAGGGGCTCTTGCAAACGTCACCTCCTTCCCAGGATTCTCTGTCTAGCAGGGATGCTGATGAATACAAATAGTCCAAAAGGTAAAAAACCAAAGGCTTAGAGCCTCCACCAGCAGGGACTTTGCCACACATAATCCAGTACTGATTCCGGGAAGAAGGAAGACAGACGTGTCCTCTTTACTGTTTCCTCTTTTGCACCACATGGGCTCACTACTGGCCTGTGGTTTTTATCCTTCTAGACAGTATCTCTCAGGGAAAGCATGAGCAAGGATTGTGGTGACCACACCCCCAAGGGATGGCTTTTTTCAAAATCCCAGTGTAGTGGAAGATGCAATTCTCAGTGACCTCGGCAAATTTACTGAGTACCTACTATGTGCCCAGAGAACGAATTGATAGGTATGAAAATGATGGATTCTACTGCTTTCTGGCTCCCCCTGACAATGTAGTTTTGACCGAAGTAGTCAAGAGAAAATTCATGGGTCGAGAAGGGCTGAGCCAAAGTCGAGGACCACATGTGGAGAGAGCTCAAGGCCCCCTTTCACTAGCTGAGATGTCCAGCTGGATTGCACCTGGGAGTTCAAGAAAGAAAGAAGAAAGGAATATAGGCCTCAAGCTCCAGCCTCAATTGGAGCCCTCTGTCTAGATTCATGTCATTTATAGGACAGCGAGTATTTGCCTTTGATAGATTTTGGATCTTGCGTTGTTGGAATAATCCTGAGAACCCAGGTCATATTGATCCCAGAGAAGTAGACGAAGGGGAGGGAGGGTGGGTGGGTTGGGGACAGTCTCTAAGGTCTTTTCCTAACCAAACCCTATTTGAATCACATGTAGAGAAGTGAATCTGGCAACTGAGAGCCCCAAGCTGTTTAGCACCTCCTTTCTACATCAAACAGGGACCCTGTCCACTAGCTATAAGAGGAGCAAGAGAAATCACCCGCTCTGAGATTCATTTCCCACTAAAAACTTCCATACCTTCCTCCTAGTGCCTATGGACCACCAGTTCCTAGGGTTTCTCTTTACATCCTGATACCAGGCCCCATTTTTGCCAACCAGCTGTCACTTTCTAGGGTGAGCCTTGGGGAAGGCAGATTTCACTTTAACAGTCCATGGATGGGAAAGAAAATCAGTAAATGACAATACGCCTCAAACCATGTTAAATGTTTCCACGCCAAACAGTTATAGAGTATTCCCTCCAAAGGCACAGAAAATGCAATGTTAGCTGCTGAATTCAAGTAGATAAGAAAGAATACAATGCAGATGTTCCAGGAATCCGAGCTCTTGCCCCACAGTTGGGGGCAAGTCTTTGAATTGTTTCTGGTGCCAGAATGCCTTGATGAGAATCTGCAACTCCATCATTTAACCTCTCTGGTCCTCAGTGTCCTCCCATGTGAAATCTGATGACAATAATAGTAACCACTTTATAAGGTTGTTTCAGGAGTAAAAGAGACACCTATAACTGCTGTGTGTTAGTATTAACTCACTGCAGAGTGCCTTCTCAGGTAATGCTCTGGGCTTGGTTGAAATTTCCAGATCATTTCATCGCCCATTCCATGTTTGGTAAAGAAAACTGCCAATAATTAGTAAAATGTTTTTGTTCATTTCTATGGTATGTGGCAAATCCCCGTGGTCACCAAAGCTGAGTCAGGAAGGAGATGGGAAAGGCTCAACTGGGGAGAGTCTTTGTCTTCCCTAGGGAAAGAAGCTGAAATGGGGACTGGGCAGCTGGGACTAGAACTTGCTTCCTGTTCCTGAAAAGGACAATGGGATTGTGGAGGAGGAGCCTGGGGAGCAAAAGAGGATATGGGTCAGGAGGAGGCAGGAGCCAACTCCTGCCCAAAGAAAATCACGGCCCCTGTGTCCCTTCTGAATTAGGAATTGATTCAAACAAATGCTATCAAAATGGCTCTGGAAAATGAGATATGACATGCTGTTTTAAGGCTTCAGATAGGTTCCATCTGCATCACACAGGCTGAATATGAGATAACGCAATCAGCTGAACCAAAGGTCCTTCGTCCTTGGGTGCAGAGGTCATTCCTGCTAGGAATACTGGGTTGTCCGCTGAGATTTATAACATGGTGGTTTTTAGAAATGAATCTCTGGTGTGTGCTGGATTTTGCACATGCCTGGAGGAACACTGCTTTTTCCAGGGTACATGTCCATAGAGGATACACTTTCTAAGGGATAGCACATAAAACAAACATGAAGGAGACAATATTAAAAGCAGGAATCATGGAAGCAGGTTTCACACAGCCTACATATGTATGTTTATGTCAACAGACCACACAACACAGATACACAAACACAAGCCGTTTCTTTTCTGTCTTTTTTTCTCACCGGATAGATACTGTTAGGCTCCCAAAAGGAAAATTTCTTTCCCACATGCTCTTGTCTTGACATCCTTAATAAACTGATACATTTTTCCCAATTATGAAAATAGGAAACAGATAAAGCTAATGTTTTAAAAAGACAAAAAGAATGCTGATAGAAGAAAAGCTTCTTTTATTTCCTGAATCATCATAAGAACTTCTTTGTATACTTTGCTTTCGGACACATCTATTCTAAAATAATCTTTCGCCGACATTTATTCAAGAAATATTTACTTTCTTTTTTTTTTTTTTTTTTTTTCCGAGACAGGGCCTCAAGCTATCATTCCTGGATAGGGTGCTGTGGCATCACAGCTCACAGCAACCTCCAATTCCTGGGCTGGAGCGAGTCTCCTGCCTCCGCCTCCCAAGTAGCTGGGACTACAGGCGCCCGCCACAACGCACGGCCATTTTTTTGGTTGCAGCCATCATTATTTGGCGGGCGGGGCTGGATTTGAACCCGCCAGCTCAGGTGTATGTGGCTGGCGCCTTAGCCCATTGAGCCACAGGCACCGAGCCTCAAGAAATATTTACTAACACCCACTGCAAGCCAAGCACCATTGTTGTAGACACTGAGGATATCAGTG
This sequence comes from Perodicticus potto, assembly GCA_963574655.1. NCBI lineage: Eukaryota > Metazoa > Chordata > Mammalia > Primates > Lorisidae > Perodicticus > Perodicticus potto. Next base: position 46,950 of record CAUYRH010097246.1, read on the forward strand.
AACCAAACTAGAAAAAAATCCTTACCTTCATGAAGCTCACATTCCAGTCAGGCAGATGGATGGTTGATAAATGTGTGAATATAAGTGTGTCGGATGACAAAAGAAAAATCTATGAAAACCACAGCAGACAATGGGGATGTTGAGGATGGGGGTAGGATGGCCAAGGAAGAAGAGAGTGATCACTGGTAAAGTGACATCCAAAAGCTGCCAGCTGCCAAGTGAGTCACGTGGGTACCTGGGAGCAGAGCACTCCAGGCAGAGGGGCAGCAAGTGCAAAGGCCCCAAGGCAGGAACAGGAAAGCAAAGCTAGGCAGTAGAGCTGAGTGAAAGGGAAAGCTTTAAGTCAGAAAAGTAAACAGCGTATGGGGACATGATGACAAATGGCACAGAGCCATGCGGCCATTTGCAAGGAATTCTGCCAGCTGCTTGTGAGGACTTTGGCTTTTACTCTGCACGAGCAGGGAGTCATCAGAGAATTTTCAGAAGCGTAGGGACAAGATATGACTTATGTTTTAAAAAGATCCCTCTGACCGCTGAGCTTTTCCAGGGGGGCTGGAGGGGGGATTGCCAAGCGTGACAGCAAAAGATCATCCAGAAGCTGCTGCCATGATCCAGGCATGAGACCAGAGGGCGGCAGTGGAGGTGATCGGAGGCGATCTGATTGTGTAGGTGTCGTGAAAGTAGAGGATTTGAAGATACCAGGATCTCCTGATGGTTTAGATGCGGACTGGGAGAAAGTGAGGGATGTAATTCCAAGGTCTGGGGCTTAAACCAAGTAGAAAATAGAAATTAGTGTTGTAGGAAATGAAAAACAATGTTATGTAGACTCTGTCAGGGTCATTCTTAAAAGTGGTACCTTGGGAGCATCTGGGTAATATATTATGCTGCGGGGGTGTCTGATATTGTCACATCTCTAACGTGTGATGTCAAGCTCTCCAAGGAACATGTCATTCATTCATCCAACAAATATTTATTGAGTGCTTACTATATGCTAGATACTCTTCTAGTCGTGGGGAGAAAAACAGTTTGAAAAAGGTTACTTCCCTCTGGCATTGACATTCAACTGCGGCTCCTCCTCTAGGAGACTGTGAGTTTCCAACTTGCTGCTGCAAAGATTACCCAAACTGTGGTGGCTTAAAACAACAGGAATTTCTTTTCTTGTAGTTCTGAAGACCAGAGGTCCAAAATCAGTGTGTTAGCAGGGTTGTGCCCTCTAGGGGCTGTAAATTCAGGAGAATCCTTCCTTGACTCTTCCAGCTTCTGGTGGCTGCCAGCATTTCTTAACTTGTGGCCACATCACTCTAATCTCTGCCTCCCTGGTCACACTACCTTCTTTTCTTCCTCCCTCTCATAAGAATAAATGTGGTTGGCTCAGTGCCTGTGGCTCAGCGCCATGTACACCTGAGCTGGCGGGTTCGAATCCAGCCCGGGCTCGCCAAATAACAATGACGGCTGCAACCAAAAAATAGCCAGGCGTTGTGGCGGGCGCCTGTAGTCCCAGCCACTTGGGAGGCGGAGGCAGGAGACTCGCTTGAGTCCAGGAGTTGGAGGTTGCTGTGAGCTGTG
>CAUYRH010097247.1:0-25393 GCA_963574655.1 Perodicticus potto
TACTCTGGTTATTCATATTGCCAGAGTTTTTCTGTTGATTCCACCTCATGATTATTTTTCACTGTTGCCTATGACCGTCCTCAGAGTTGGGGAGGTGTCTCTCCCAGATCAGACCCTGGCAGAATCACTCTGTTGTTACTGGGTCTTTGCAGGGAGTGACCCTGTGTTTCTAATGATTTCTCAAACCCTGCAGGGTGGAGAGCTTAAATCCTCCTCAGCCTGCTTAGAAGACACTTTAAATTGCTAACTTGGGCTGAGCAGAAGCTTTCCCAGGAAAGCACTTGTGGCTGGGATCACTCCTTAAGTGGCTATCCACTTACCCAGTGTGCCAAAACCGGTCTCACCCTGTGCCCCTGAGGGCTAAGGCTGCGAGGCGTCTCAGTCCCCGCCTTTAGGCTGCTCAGTCACTAGATTACTCGCTCCCGCCCAATGCCTGTTCTGCAACCCTGAGGGTGGAGCTTGCCAGGGCAGTTCTCCCACAATGGCTCCACACAGCCCACCATCAAACACAGGCAGCTCCGTCTAGCTCAGTGGCCCAGTCTCGGGCCCCAGACAACACTCAAAAAACCCCACACTCCTGCCCAAGTTCTCCCAAGGCAGTTCAACCGAGTGCCAAGTCCAAAAGAAACCCAAACAGCTCACCGGCAAGGCCTTTCCAGCCTGCAGTCCCACTGTTGCCCCACCCACAGCTGCTGACAGGATCAGACCGAACGAACAGACACAACCACTTGCCCAATCTCCGTTGCTTTTGCCTTCCTCAGGGTGTCCAGAAGCCTCACGCTGTCTCCCTGTGTCACCAAAAGGAAGTTTCTGGGCAGATCCCGCCTGCCAGAGATGCGTGAAGTCCTCTCTCCTCGTGAAGTCTCACCATGCCCAGCAGCAAGGAAGCTGTTACTCAGCTGCCATCTTGCTCCACCAACCAGGTACTTCTTTTATATCTGAGATTATTAAAGGTATTTATATTTTTGATCATATAAAATTACTCCACTTTCTTTCCTTCCTCAGATGTAAGTTCTTTTTTGTTTTTTTTAAAGATGTGTATTTTCTACTTATCTAGAGGTTTTTATTTATGAACTTGTTATGGTTAGGAGATTTTTCAAGGCTCTCTGCTGGCTTATACGTCCACATATGGGCTTTGAGCAGAAAATAGTGCCAATTAGCTGTGTAGAGGACTCCAGAGGATGCCCTGTCTCTACCACCGGGCTCAGTTCCAGACCTGATCCCTGCTGATGCAATACCACTCTAGCCCTTGGATTTCATACAAGTGTCGCTGCTCTGACTCTGGGCCTTACACTGGCCACTCAGCTCTAACTTCGGGTGGTTCCACTTATAGGCTGGCAAAGCAGTCCCATTGGTGCCTATGCTCTGGCCTAATGTAGGCCCACCTTCTTGGATCCTTTTCTTGTATCTTCCAGGTCCAGACATTTGTTAACAACTCTGGTCCCTATCTGGTACTTTATCTTTTTGCATTGTTCTTAGGCTCCTCTCATGTGCTTTATCTCTTCCCTCCCTCACTTGTTCCACATATTCCACTTCACTCTAACCCCAATGCTACAATTACATTTAATGAGATCAGACATTCCTCATCAGAGACACCTGGGGACAGGTTTGTCATCCCTTCCCCACCTCTACAGCCCCAAGTAGTAGAAGCTTTCAAACCTGTCATGCCATAGTCTTTGAAAAACCCAGTCTCTTCAAGCCTCCCATTTCCTCCACTTTCACGCAAGAGACAAGCAGTACTAGAAGTTACTTGGACATTGGCAACACCAATCGCTTGGAATGACAGGAAGTCTTGAATCCAGGAGGGAGAAGCAATAGAAATGCCAGAAAGTAGAGATTACCATATTCACAGATCTCAGAGAACCCCTCCCTGGCATTCTCTTTATAATTGCTACAGAATTCCCCTAGAAGATATAGCTTAGAGATACAGCACTTTGGAACACATTAACCATCATGACAACCTCAGGGTAGATTTTTCCTCTCTCATGTGGTATGGACTGGACTTTTCTTCTTCAAATCTTGCATATGTGAAAAAAGTTAGCTTGTGTGTGCATACGCACACAATGTGCACATTTCTCAAGATGAAAATTCTTGTGTGGTAAGACTTGCTGCCTTCTTCCATGTATTCATTTCCCCCTTTTCCATATGCTCTCTGCCTACATAAATACCTTTAGTCTGTTCATAAATATATTCAATTCTTCCCTCCGTTCTTTTTTTCCAACACTCCAGTTGCTTTTTAGAAGTTTTAGTTCTAACCTTATGCTCTCTGTCTCTCTAACCCTGCAGTGATTGTCACTATCTTTCTGTGTTTCTCTTCCCTCAAAGTCTTGTAAAATATAACATACTGCAAAGCAGTGGTGTTCCTGGGATTTAGCATTTGGGGTAGCAGATGGGGTGGTAACAAATCTGCTTGTGGGGGGCTAGGTACATCCCTAAGCACTCCCAGCCCTTTGCATATATTTGGAATTCCAAATATTAAAGATAATAGAATTAAAGGCTTGTTAATATTATACTTAATCCAATCCATTTAAGAGAAGTCAAGAAAAACAACTCTTGACCAACAATCTAACACAACTAACATGTAGCTAACATTATGCCTTTGATTAGCAAACAGGCATGAGAGATTTAACTTTTGTGGTCTCCCTACAACTTAGCCATTAGTGAACAAGGCACCAGCAAAGAGGTAACTTCACTATAAGAAGCTGAGGTTGGCTGCCAGTTGGGTTTCATTTAGACTCCCTTCTTGAACCCTGGATATCATTTTCTCTTTTCACTCACACTACCCACATGCTCATTTTTTAGTAAGACCAGGACAGCTGTTGCTTAATCTTGGTCTTATGATTATTCTTTTTTGTGTGTTCCCATCCAGATTGTAAACTCCCTTGAGGATAAAGACTGCATGAATCCGATGCCAGCATGCACAGTAAGAGGAAAGTGACTTTTCTTGATGGAGCATCTTCAATGTATGAGCAACATCCACTGTGCAGCAACATCCACTGTTTCACTTTTATTTTCTCGTGTAATCGTCACAATAGCCTATGTCCATAGATGTCAATCTGGAAGCTCATGAAAGTGAAGTAATTTTACTGAGATCACAAACCTAGTAAGACAACCTGGATGCAAAGCCTAATTCTCTTGGTTCTAAAGTTTGTGCTCTTTATCCTACGATAAAGATACTGAATGAATGCACACTGAGTAGTGAATGAATGAGTCAAGTCTGGACCCAAGGCATTTGAGTTCTGTCGACTGAATTCTCTGATTGCAAAATAAAGGGTGGTCACTTAATAGTAGACGTGAAAAATAGAAATGTTCTGTAAAAAGAATGACATTGAGCTTTAAATTAAAATTCAACATTCAGGCTCAGCACCCATAGCACAGTGGTTACAGTACCAGCCACATACACCAAGGCTGGCAGGTTCAAACCTGGCCCAGGCCAGCTAAACAACAATGACAAGTGCAATAAAAAAAATAGCTGGGCATTGTGGCAGGCACCTGTAGTCCCAGCTATTTGGGAGGCTGAGGCAAGAGAGTCACTTAAGCCCAAGAGTTTGAGGTTGCTGTGAGCTGCGACGCCACAGCACTTTACCAAGGGTGACATAGTGAGACCATCTCAAAAAAAATAAAAATAAAAAATAAAATTCAACATTTAAATATGTTAAAAACCATCATTAACGCTAGAAAATACTAGAAGCTGTATCAGTTTTATTATCCCATCTGGCAACTGATTGGAAACAGACTAAGAAAGGCCTGCATAATGTCATATGATCTAGAATTTGAACTAAGAGCCTTTGAAAAAAGGTGCATCCTCTGTTCAGTAAATCAATAATTTTGTAAATGCTAATGGACAGTTCTTTACTCAAGCAATATTGGAAACTGTGCACCAGGAGGAAACCTTTATTATCAATTAACCACTATAGGATACCTAGTGAAGATAAAGACTGCATGGGTGATGCTGGGTTTCTAGAGTGAAAAAACAGACTTAGCTCCAACCTCTTTTGTGATGTAACTATAGTGAACCTAGAGGATGACATCAAGCCCTGCAGATGGTATAGAATATCTTAATTACGATTCAAAATTGCACTAAATACTTTTTGAAATAGAAAAAAAAACTGAGACAAATTAATTTGAAAGGACATATAAAATTGCAGTCATGGGAAGATAAATCTTTTATTAGCAAATCTTTCCATTTTGCCTGACCACTTCTAAGTAAGTTTTAGATCACTAAGGAGACCCACACAAACACACAATTTTCTATGGCTTATAAAAAAAAGAAAAAGCATTTCCATTATGTCCTGTTTCTTTTAAAGAATTCCCTAAGGAATTCTTCTGAAGTTGAGGCAAATCAGCGTACACAAATACATCCATTACAATCTCCTTGGAAACTCGAATTGCTGGCCAACTCAGCCACCAAGCAGGAAAATGTTTTCTCCAGGTTTGCTTGAAAAAAGAAAAATATTGTGAAAAATTCAGAAGAAGGTATAAGTTGAGTTGCAGAATTTGATGTGCTAGCCTCTAGGGCTCTACGTTTCCATGCAAAAAAGGATTTCTGCTTTATGCCAAGTCTACATGCTGTGCCATCTAAAGAGATAAGCCAAAAAAAAAAAAAAAATGATAGTAGAAGTGCCTACCGTTTATAGAACCCTTAGCAGGTGCAGGCACTACATGAAGCACTCTCTATGCTTACATCATATCATATAATTCTCACAACCACTGTAGAAAGTAGGTATTACTTCCCACATTTTACAAAATAGAAAATGGAGTCTCAGAGAAGTTAAGGAACTCACCTAAGATCACACAGCGAATAAGTGAGGAGACTTGACAGAACTAGGTGTTTGCCCTCTGAACACAATGCTACATTCCCACAGGCACAACTGTATTGTCAACAAGACCACCTTATCTTTCTCTCCCAGTTCAATGACATCATTAATGCCAATGTGCAGATGGGATTCTCCATTGAAAATGCCTAATAGGAATCACAGGTTTTCAGCAATGACATAGAACTGCTAAAATAGAGACATAGGAGCTGTTCCCACAGATTATATAGCCATTTCTTTACCTGTTCATCATGACTCACTTCTGCATAAATCTATACTGTAATGAAAAATCCACAACGAGAAAAGTAAATTATTTGTGTTCTACCTCTAGATGGACAAAAAGATGAAGAGGCATACTGACACACTCATGCACACACAAATGGAAAACACAGATTTGTTTTGACAACCTATTATACTACAAAAATATTTATGAATGTAAGCTGCAGCAAAGTGCATCCATCTTCCAAAAGCACACATACCCCGCCAAAGGCTGCTTAGATCTGGGGAAAGTGAAAATACCCTCTCAAAATTAATTGCCGTCAGACTGAAGGGGCGCATAAGAGAGAAGCCTTCAGTTTTTTGTTATCAGGATTTCTCATAATGTCATTCTTTTCACAGAATACTCTATTTTTCATATCTACTGTTAAGTGACCACCCTTTAGTTTGCAATCAGAGAGTTAAGCTGGCAGAACTGCAGTGTCTTGGCAGCTGCAGAGATGAAACTCAACTGAACAAACAGATTCTTAAGTGATGCTTAGATGGAAGAACTTGGACATGGTTCAAATTTTTTTAAATTCATTTAAATGTGTGATTGAATCCTGCTCATTACCCTCTCAGCAGTATATTATATATTCAGCTCTTTATTGTATAATAATATTGAGAGTGGAAAATAAGAAAGATACAATATTACCAACTCTTCTTATTATAGAAAAAGAGCAGCTTTGTTTATGTTATAAACAATAGTCAATAAATGCATATAACAAGTTAATTTTTCACAGCAATCTATACCCAGAACTTGAAATATGCTATTTTGTTCTTTGGTCCAAATTTCTTGAGACAAATAAATCCTCCTTCTGTACAGTAATCATAGCAAAATCTTGGAGTAAATAGTGAATAAGAGCATGCAGGCCCAATTTTAGAATGTTGTTTAATTCAGACTGATAACAGATGTCTTAACTATGGCACTGCCTAACACCTCTCTGACCTCATTTCTAAACACCTCTCTTCTCTCTCTTCAGCCATTTGGACTCACTTATTTTCCATTTAATTTCTCAAGCATGCTCCCTCCTCAGAGTCATCTCATGTGTTATTTCCTCTAAAACACTCTTATCCAGATAGCCACATGGCTTAAACCTTAGATCCTTTCAAATGTCACCTTACATCTTCACTCACTCACTATTCTTATAACCTGCTTTGTTTCCTCATATTTGCATTATCTGATAAATATTTGATCAATTCTTGACTTTCTTATCTCACTCAAAGGTAAGTTCCATGAGCAAAAGGATTTTTCTAATAGTAATAACCCCAGGACATGGACTAGTAGTTGCACGCAGCAAGTGCTCATGAATGAATAAATGAATAGATATCACCAGAGCCAGTTTGCGGCTTGGAGGCATAGTGTGATAGCACCTCAGATGTCCTTCTATTAAAAGAAACTCGAACAGCAACAGAAAGGTAATGAGAGGAAGAATATTTTCTAACTCTTCTTAAGAAAAGTGTTGCAAATGTTTAGAAGAAATATTTTGATAAACCACATGAGTGAGGCTGGGGGAGAATGAGTTCCTACCCTTGTAGAGGTGTTGGCTAAAGTGCCCTTTAAAGAGAGTACATACGATTAGCTACAGGGATTTTCTTTTACTGAGTGGATTTGCAAGTTTGGGTCAGAGCAGAATTGCTTGAGTCTAACTAAGAAAGAGCAAAAACAACCACCAGTGTTTCTTTCTTCTCTCTTCCCTACGTCCCTCTCAGCTTCTCCTCTTATTGCATGATTAGTTAGTAATACTGATCTGAAGTTATGTCATATCACCAGCCTATCCTCTGTACCTACATACGTCACCTCTGTTCAAGAACCTACAATGCTCCTCAATTACATTTTCTATCACATTCAAACTCCTCAACTTGGCATTCAGTCCCAGGAACCTGAGAACACTGTGTAGCAAGACTCTTTCATGGCAAAAGGAATTTTGAAGATGAAAGGTTATGAACCTTAAAATAGGTAGAGTAGGAGATTATTCTGGATTATCCAGTTGAGCCCAAAGTAACCACCTGGACCCTTAAAAGTGGAAAAGAAAGGCAGAAGAATCAGAGTGATATAGAAGAAGAGGCAGGCACAGGAGTGATTCAAAGTGTGAGTTGGCTTTGAAGATGGAGGATGGGGTCCATGAGAAAAGAACACGGGTGGCCACCAAAAGCAACCACCATCCAATAACCAGCAAGAAAACAGAAGCCTCAGTCCTTTAATCAGATGGAAGTCAATTCTGCCAAAAATCTGAATGAGCCTAGAAGAAGAGTCTCCTCCAGAGTCCAGCTGCATCAATACTTTCACCTTTGTGAGTTTAAAGCAGAGAAACCTGGATTTCTAATTTACAGAACTGTAAGATAATGAATTTGTGTTGTTTTAAATTGCAACATTTGTGTTAACTTGTTATGGCAGCAACCAAAAACTAATCCCAGATCTTTAACAATCTGGATACAACTTATGTATCCAAAACACCCCACTCCTCTGAAACATGAATCCACTGTACTAGCCCATCTTCTCTCCCTTCAGTCCATACACATGCACACTACCCCGCACTCCAGCCATTCTTCCTGCCCCACCAATTCAAATTGGTGCTCAAAGGCTGTCAGACCCAGTCCTACATTTTTCACCCTTTAACCTGGTTGTTCAACAGAACTTTCCACTTAGGGACTTCCAAGTGTCATGATATGTTTTGAAAAATTATATGTCATTATAAGGAATATTTATTATGTTCTATTCTGACAAAACTTTATGCCCTTTATGAATGGAAATCATGTCTTCTTTGTGTTAGGCAAAGGACAGGACAATGAATACACAGTTAACATTTCTTAGGAATTTGCTCACTTCACTTTAAATGCCTACTTAGATATTTCTACATGTATTTTCTAACTTACTAAAATGATAGAATTTGCAAAAAAAACTTGCAGCATAGTTAATGTCAGCTTGTAACACAGATCAAATGCAGAGTCCTAACAGATGTGACCCGGTGACAGGAAGCACTTAATTTCACTTATAACCTATCAAATGGATATACCTTTCAGGAACAAAGTTCTCACCTGATGCCTACTTTTCCATTTCATCTGATTTCTGAGGGCTTCCTTACTAACAACATCAAATTCATAATCATACTATATGGGACAGCTTAGGAATCTTAGTGACAGCAGTATTTTGTCTCATTTCCTAAATAACATCTCCAACTTTCATTGCAATAGATAAACCAGATTACCAATGACACTTGCTATCCTCTCAAGAATAAGCTCCTACTTTCATTAGAAAGAGAATTTAAAGTTTTCATCCTGAGACTAAGAGGCTTTATTTTCTAAAGGTATAAAAATAATTATATTAAAATAATGATATACATTTGAGGAAGTATATTTAGAATTAAAATATTATGTAAGCATAATCAAAGACAAAAAAAAAAAATCTTGCTATGCCCTTGGACAACCAAGCAAAAGTCTGTTTTATATCCTGAAAATAAAGAGACTGCTTGGAAATAATAGTGCTCAGTGCTTACAACCAAAATTAGTTTATACTCTTGTTAGATCAATCCAAATTCTAATTCTATGAAAATTCAGTTGTTAGAGCATGGAAAAACAAAAATCCGCTTCAGGACAAAGTTAATCAAGAGGAAAGGAAGGTATGTTTTCAGTGAGAGAATTTCCTGCAGTCAGATTATTTCTTGCTAATGTTTTTAAAAATTTTGGACTTCTCAACTTTCTCGGCTTTCTGGTGGCCAAATCCACCACCTCCTCCTCTCTTTTTATGCTTGCCTTCATTATTGTCCATACTCAGATCAACAAAGGAGACACCTTGAAACCAATTAACAGAGCAACTTGAGGCAAATTCAAAGATCTGTTTCAGAGAATGAGAATCATGTATTCATATGTCTGAGTTACATCCTTCTTGGGCTGATTGATGAAGAAAATTGTTCTTTTCAATCAACTTTTAAAGCTGAGACTGAATGTCAGAAATTTTAGACCAGGTGGTGGGGGTGGGAAAAAAATTAAAAAATTAAAAAAGAAAAAAAGAAATTTTAGACCAGGAAAAGTCAAATTCACTTAATGGAACCTTAGATTGCTTTAAGGAAGAAAAGAACATCAGTTCTTCTGGGCACAAAATGAATAAGGCTTATCCTCTTCCATTTAGGTCTCTGGCTCTTCTACTCACAAAATTAATATGTTCCTAAGGTCTTCTGGAGGACTGTACTGAACAATCCAGTCTACTTCTAGAATATCCACCCTCTCCCTGCCATGTCTAAAAACAGCAATATCCCAGAATCTGCATTGCAGAACTGGAAGAATGGTTGTGTGCTTATTTTGCTTTTGCAAATGAATGGCCAGTATAGACAAATGAATATAGTTCTATAACTCAGAGTTATTTCACAGATTTACAAGATGAAAAGAAAACCATCAATTTCTTTTTCCAGTTCTTTAGGAATGTGAACAAAGAAGGAATCTCTTTGCAGAGAGACAAATAATACATCTCTGCTCAAGACCATCCACTGTTGTGTTAGCTTTATCTTCATCAATACCAACATACAATGGCTCTTTTTTGGAGAAATCCTAGCCAACTCTTCAACTCTGAGTTTGTGTGGCAGAAAAGAATGTGGTCTGTGTGTTGGCAGAAGCTTCATAATTCGCTTTAATTTCTTTTCAAACCCAGCATCCAGGGTGCCATCAGCCTCATTCATAACCAGACACTATAGTTTTATATATATAAATACTAGGGTACTCTTTCTATGGTCCAAGAGATGACCCAGTGTGGCAACAATGATGTTAATCCCTTTTGCAAGTTTCTGTGTTTCAGCAGATCTGTCACTGCCACCTGTTATCAATCCACGTGGGAACATGATGAGTCATTAGACTCTTAAGAACACTAAGAGTCTGCATGGCCAATTCTTTAATTAGGAGAGAAAAGGACTCCTCTTCCATTCCTGAGCGTGTAACTTTGGGACCTAAAATTATAGGTTGTAGAGTCTCAATAAATAACCATTAAAAGAAAAAGTTTTAGCACGGTGATTGTTAACCCTTCAATTCACTCCCAAGAAAGTCAAACATGGGCTCGGCACCTGTGGCTCAACGGGCTAAGGCGCCAGCCACGTACACCTGAGCTGGCAGGTTCGAATCCAGCCCGGGTCTGCCAAACAACAATGATGGCTGCAACCAAAAAATGGCCGTGCGTTGTGGCAGGCACCTGTAGTCCCAGCTACTTGGGAGGCAGAGGCAAGAGACTCGCTTGAGTCCAGGAATTGGAGGTTGCTGTGAGCTGTGATGCCATAGCACTCTATCCAGGGTGACAGCTTGAGGCTCTGTCTCAAAAAAAAAAAAAAAAAAAAAGTCAAACCTGGGCACCAATATTAAACTCTAGGATCAGGGGTGTATCACAGGATGGGATGGAGATATTAATTTCCTAGAGCTGCTGTGCACATTACCACAAATGTGGTGGCTTAAAACAAATGTATTTTCTCACAATTCTGGAGGCCAGAAATCCAAAAACAAGGTGCTCTCTCCAAGGACTCCAGGGTAGAATTTTCGCATACCTCCCTCCTGGCTTCCCAGCACAGCTGGTAATCCTGTTGTTCCTTAGTTTACAGCCACACGATTCCAATCTCTGCCTCTGTCTTCACATCACCTTCCATGGATATTTCTTATAAAGATTTATATCATGGCCTTTAGTGCCCACTCAGATAATTCAGGATAAACTCCTCAAGATCCTTAACTTAATCATATTTCTTGCCATATATGGTAATACTTTTATGACATAGGGTAACAGTCACAGGTCCCAGGGATTAGGATGTAGACATACATTTTCAGGGCCACTATTCAATCCACGACAGTAGGTGTAAGTTGGTGGGGCATCTAAGAAAAGTCATGGGAAATCACAAGAAAGAAGGCCCAATAGGCTGGGGTGATGGCTGTGCTCTAAGGTGTGAAGGGAGTTATCGCTGTGGCTCCTCTGATGTAGCCCAGTATACCAAGTCCCTTGAAGAAGCAGCTAAGGAACAGAAAGCATGTGTGCACATTACAGAAAGGCTAGCAATGAGGCCAAGATCAGGATTTAACTCTCTTCTCTTCAAGCCTTGACTTATCACCTATATATACTTCTTCGCCCCATCCAAAATGAATTTAAGAAAGATTAAATTATAGATACATTACAGAGCTTCCAACCACTATTTAAATGGCAGGTTTTCAGTTTCTTCTTTCGTTCCTGCTGAAGTTCTCATAGTGGAGATGCTAATGCAATTTAGACATGCATTCATACCCAGGGAGAACTGTCTCAGAGAAGACATAAAATCAGGTGACAAGGACAAGGCAGCACGTCCCACAGTGGCCCAGATAGACTGTGATAGGAGTTCAGAGCAGAACAGATCACTCCACTCCTGGCTGCAGTCATCAGGGAAGTCTACAGGGAGCAGATGACATTTGAAAATGACATTGAAAAGAAAGTACTTCAATAAGTAGAACTAGAGGTGAAGAAGAGAGGGGAGTGGGCCAGGGCAACCTAAACCAATAGGAGAACATATATATTTTTTAATTGTGGAGGTAAAAGACTAGAAAGTATTTTGGGAAACAACAAGAAATTCAGGGTATATGCAGGAGAACAATCAGATAAAAACGAAAAGAAAAATTGTTATATGTGGTCCTTGCCTGTCAAGCAAATGATATAGACTTTATTAAATAAGCCTGGTGCTGTCATTAAAGATGTTTTGAATAAGGAAAAGACATAATCAGACATAATCAGAGTTGTCTGAGAAGATCACTCTGGCAGTGGCATGAGGATGTATTAGAAGCCCAGGGAGGCTAGATGCTGGAAGATTAGTACAGATAGGAGCTAAAGAAGGGTCTTGATTAGGGAGGCAGCCTTGTGAAAGGAACAGAAGTGAGAGCAATTTCAAAGAAAACTCAATAGGATATAACAACTCATTGGGTATATGCAACTGGAGATATAGGAGACATCAGAGATGAGTTTGAGATAGAAATATGGTAATGCAAAATAGCATTGCCATTCAAAGAATTTGGAAATCAGGAGGAAGATCAAGTTTAGCAGCACAAAGGATTAAATTAGTTTACAAATGTTAAGTTTCAAGAACCAGCAGGACATAGAGATGCTAAGGAGAAAGGACATGATTGGAATATAAATATAAGAGTCACTCCCATGGAGAAAATAAATGAAGATATAGAAATATAGAACATCACAAAGGGGAGAAAGAATGCCTAAAGTTTAGGATTGTCCATAATTAATGAATTTTAGAAGAGCAAAAGCTAGGCAAGAAGATCAGGAAGAAATGATTTGACCAAAGAAGTAATGAAAGTGAACAGAATTTAAGGGGGATGAGAATTTCAAGGAAAAGTCATCATTGTCAAGTACTTTGCTTTTTAAAACTGCGCTATCGAGGTGGAGGCACTCATGATCCTGAAAGGCACAGAGCTGAATGCATAATCCTAAATGTTGAAATCCTGAAAGATCAACATACCTAAAGTCTAAAATAGAATTTTAAAAATAATTTTTAAAATTCTTTAAGACATGCTTATTTACATTTTAAAAGGTCATTTACTTGGATAACAAAAACACGACAGAGCACTTCATAGGCCACTTTGCACAATAAAATAGGCAATAATAATAAACACATTTTTTGCACATGTCACACACTCTGGTATACTACTGGCAGTCACACAGGTATAACAGTTATGAGCAAACAAACCATATTCTTAAAAAATAGGCCCAGGGCGGCACCTGTGGCTCAACGGAGTAGTGCGCTGGCCCCATATGCCAGAGGTGGCAGGTTCAAACCCAACCCGGGCCAAAAAAACAAAACAAAAATAAAATAGGTTAAAGAAAAAAAAAATAGGCCCCAAAGAGAAATGTATAAATGCATATGACTAGTGATTGTGTGCATACAGCCTTATAAACTGCAGTCATGTGAATCACCATGACTAACCACCTAAGTCTTCTGATGCGATAACAGAAATTCTTATGGGTGGCTCAGCGTCTGTAGCTCAGCAGCTAGGGTGCTTGCCATATACACCAGAGCTGGTGGGTTCATATCCAGCCTGGGTGTGCCAAACAATGAAAACAACAACCAAAAAATAGCCAGGCATTGTGACAGGCGCCTGTAGACCCAGCTACTTGGGAGGCTGAGGCAAGAGAATCGCTTAAGCCCAAGAGTTTGAGGTTACTGTGGGCTGTGAAGCTACAGCACTCTTTTATCACCGAGAGTGATAAAAGTGAGACTCTGTCTCAAAAAAAAAAAAAAAAAATGCTGATAGGTCACCACTGTGTATGTAGTTACCCAAAGCCAAAATCTCAAAGAGGTTTTATCTTTAACAAATTTAGTTGTACAAGAAAGACATCTCTTTTCTGGAGATGTTGTGATGTTTTTACATACAAACATAATGCTGTATCTTATCTAAGTTGTGATAATGCACTTTTGCAGAGTCAGGTTTTCCAAAAATGCATAAAATTAAGCTCTTTGAAAGTCACTATATATCTTATACCTCCAGTATTGGAAATAGCAACAAGATGCAATACATAGCATAGTGAATTGTAAAAACATAGCACTGACAATTTAAAAGTAAAAAACAAAGACTAAAAAAAGAACAAAAAAAAAAATAATTCACCATATGAAAAAGTGCATAATATAGATTAGGGGCAATTGCATAGAAATAGCCCATAAGAGCTGCCCTGACATGATGAAACTATCTTGTGATTTTGATTTTCAGGATTTTAGACATCAAGAATTCTGGACTTTAGGGCAGTGCCTGTGGCTCAGTTGGTAGGGTGCCAGCCCCATATACCGAGGGTGGCAAGTTCAAACCTGGCCACAGCCAGCTAAAACAGCAATGAGATTTGCAACAAAAACTAGCCGGGCATTGTGGCAGGCGCCTCTTGCTTCGAGAGGCTGAAGCATGAGAATAGCTTAAGCCCAAGAGTTGGAAGTTGCTGTGAGCTGTGATGTCACAGCACTCTACCGAGGGTGACATACTGAGACTCTGCCTACAAAAAAAAAAAAAAAAAGAATTCTGGACTTTAAGACCAGGTGTGGTGGCTCACATCTATAATCCTTGCACTTCGGGAGGCCCATGAGGGTGGATCACTGGAACTCAAGAGTTCAAGATCAGCCTGCACAACAGCAAGAGCCCATAAAACAGAAAAACTAGCTGGGCCTTGTGGCAGCACCTGTAGTCCCAACTACTCACTCAAGAGGCTGAGGCAAGAGAACCGCTTGAGCCCAAGATTTTGAGGTTGCTGTGAGCTATGAGGCCAGAGCACTCTATCCAGGGCAACAGAGTAAGACTTTGTCGAAGAAAAAAAAATAATTTTGGACTTTAGGGATTTTTCCTTTAGGTATTTCACCATTCAGGTTATGCCCTTAAGAATGACTCTTTAAGGATTATGATCTAAACCTTAACAAAGGCACAGACATTGCACTTGTGTTTAGGTGGTTGCTTTTATCGGATGGGAAAAGGCCAAATTACAAGGAGATAAAGACTAATAGTAATGAATAAGGATTGTAGATAAATTTCCAAGATGTCTAAGAATAAAATATCAAAAGCCAATATAGGAGGAGGAAATAGGGTCACGATTACCTGACATGTTTAGGTATTCGTTGCTGTTTTCTCTTTGGAATAAATAATTATATTCCAATAAATGTTTATTTAGTGCCTATATTGTTCCACTGCACTAATTGGCAAGATTCAGAGACGATTAGAATTTGATCCTTACTGTCAAGCAGTAAACAATTTAATAGAGAAAATAGACATGTAAACACAGTAGAACCTCCATAGTTGACCACCTCCTCACATTGACCATCTCCTGAAGTTGACCTAATTTTCATAGACCAGACATGCACCACATATACTCAATGGAAGTTCCTTATTTTGGCCACTTCTATATGTTGACCCAGCTTTTTGCAGGTCCTTGGATGGTCAACTTATCGTTTCTACTGTATACTGCTCGACCCAATGTGGTAGAAACTGCAATCAGGTAAGCGGCAGGCCACGGGAGCTCTGAACATGGTGCACTAGCCTGGTGGCCTGGTCCGGGGGAGGGGAGGAGAGAGGACTGAATGATGCCTATTGCATCTTCAAGGGGGCCTGAGGGCAAGGCTGGTAGATTTAAACAAAGGAGTCAGAGAAGTACTACATGTTTTCTGCAAAGACAAAGAATCTTACAGGAGGGAAAAACTGAAGTTGATGAGAAAGAAAGTAAATAACTCGGTTCTGTGTGAGATGAGAAAGGATGAGCTCAGGCAGGCCAGGAAAGGAATTAGCCTTTCCCAAGAGGAGATGAGAGGAAAGGAGACAAAAATTGATGAAGAAACCAGACACTACTCAAGGAGCAAAGAAAGTGGCTAAGAAACCAGGTGTCTGCCTTGTTCCTTTTCATAAAATGGAAGGTCAACCATGGGCCGAGATCAGGGTCAGGGCTAGAAAGGGCAAAGAAGTGATGATTACTAGATTAATAGACTTTCGTGCTTTAAAAAAAAAAAAAAAAAACTTTTTTTTTTGAGACACAGTCTCAAGCTGCTGCCCAGGGTAGAGTGCCATGGCTTTATAGCTCACAGCAACCTCCAACTGAGGCTCAGGCTATCCTCTTGCCTCAGTTTTTCTATTTTTAGTAGAGATGGGGGTCTCATTTTTTTGCTCAGGCTGGTCTGGAACTCATGAGCTCAAGCAATCCACCTGCCTCAGCCTCCCACGTGCTAGGATTACAGGCATGACCCACCACTCCTGGCCAAAATAAAAACATTTCTTTAAATCAAAGGCAATGACTCTTTTCCTAATGTATCCAGTGTGAAAAAGTGGGAGGCGCAGAGCTTGGGCTCTGGAGGCAGACTGCCTGTGTCGCATCGGTCCTGTCCGCTCCACACACTAAGCTCTGCACTATGTGAGTGGTTTTATGATGTAAATAAGCTCTGTGCCTGCAGCAGCTCCTCTACAAATCAGGCAAGTAACAGTACCTCGGTCATAGGTCTGTGGTAAGGAATAAGAAAACCCATACATGTAAAGTGCTAGAAACAGTTCCTGGCACATAACGGGTACTCAAAACATGTTAGCTCTCATTGCTAGACCAGCGCTCTCCATGGAAACTGTCTATGATGATTGAAACTCCACTGTGTTGTCTAATACAGCAGGCACTAGCCACTCGGGGCTCTTGAGCACTGGAACTGTGGCTAGTGTGACTGAAATTTCAATTTGTATTCATTTAAATTTAAGAAGCCATATGTGCCTAAGCAGAAAACTGAGCAACCATTTTAAGCAGGACTTTACTGGTACAAGGAAAGGCACTGAGTTCCCTCCCCCGGGGACCCTGGCCCTCAAGTACTGGAGCACAGACCCAGCCAAATTAAAGATAAAGCTCTCAGGACACAGCTTTATTTTGCTAGTGTTGATCAAAGATGGCATAGAGAAAAGAGTACTCACAACCCTGTGCCTCCAGAGAAGGTTTCAGTCGCCAGTAGGATATTTATTAGATAAACAAGCCAAGTGGAATTGCCCTAAGGGAAGAGAACAGAGGTTCAACTGGCTTTCTGCCGAAGTGGGTCAGTTGAGAGCCATTAAGAAGGACGGCTGGAGTTCTATGTGAAGCAGAGAGCTGCTACGCAGGTGTTTTCTTCAGCCCTGTTAATGTCTGATGACAATGGTGTAATTTCACATCAGAGCCACCAACACAGCCAATATCACAGCCCACGCAACAACCTGAGATTCAGATAGTCCACAGTATTGATAAAATGCAAAGGGAGAGGGGAGAAAGGTTATCCATGAATAATGCATTTCCTTCTGTGGAAACAGGAGAAGAAACAAATGGACCATTAATGGGCTTAATGCAATCAGGGTCCTCGGTGCAAGGGCCCAGCACAGCGCCTGCAAGAGAGGCCACCAGCAGAGGAGGCAGCAAGATGGAAGGGGAGGACAGGAGTTGATGGCAGCATTATTTTGCAGTTGCTGCTTTTTATTTCCAGGATTTCAAAGCCTCTTGTTAAATCCAAGAATAGTTGTGTATCTCTTTTCTAGAACAAAATAGCTAGGTAATGAAAACATCATATTCCTGAGTATGCATGAAGAGATATTATCACATTTGAAAAGCTTAATAATAAAGATAATAGTGGGGGGAAATGAAGGATAAAGCAAACCAAATAAGGCCAAGAAGTAATTAAGTAGAAAAAAGAAAAAAAAAAAATTCTTGAACATTGCCAAGAAAACAGATCCCAAACTTGCAAGTTGTAGTTTGCTTTACACAACAAAACACTTTGCTGTAAAGTAGCATATCTTGATCTTTGCACAAATCAAATGTTTGAAATCCACTAATATTTAGGGAATTAAAGGGAATTCTGTATGTTTAATATATATGTACATGAAAAAAATTCTTTATGATATAAATAATGGGCAATGGGAATTGACATCAAATCAAGGCTGGTGATGGGTGGTGGAGGGTCTGTCGCAGATCAAAGAAGAAGGAACAAGGAGTTGCCCTGAAGTTAGTCAAGCCCCGTTAGAATGGCCTAACTCCAGAGCAGACAGAGGCCAGAGATCAGACCCTGGCCCACCAAGCAGGGAAAGCTCCAAGCAGAAATAGTCCTGTTCATGCCCCAGGTTTTTGCGAGAGAAGCTGTCAGGAAGCTTGAAGACGGTAAGTCCAAACTTCTAACTTCAGAGCCCAATAGTCATTCATTAGCTCAGATTCCTCTTGGAACTCTCTAGATCTTGGAAGAATCACAATCTCTGTATTCCAAGTCTGGTTCTTACAAACTTTGGAACATATCCTTGTGTCCTTATAAGTCTCTGGTTCCATTTTGGCAGGAAGAATAATCATCTAGCCTAAGCAAAGCCTCCAGAGAAAAATTACATCTTCATAGAAGCATATCCTCAGCATCCTTAGAAAATTTATGAGAATTCAAGTTTCCCCCCGCCTACCCTCTTTCTGACCCAAGAACTGAGCATCAGGTTAAAATCCTAAAACATTTAAAAAATAGGTGTTGGGAAAATGCTAAAAAGTGGCTTATTGATTGATGCAAAGCAATTGTCAGAAATAGGGGAAATGTTTAGAAATTACATGGAAGGCAGAACTTTCTTGAACATATGAGTCCTCTCTAACTTCGCCACCAGCATGTATCTGTGGCCATGATACCATAACACAAAGACAAGTCCTGATTTCAAGTTCTGGCCAGTCTCATAGTTCCAGTGGGGGAAATTGCACTAGTCCTGATCCTTGAGGATGAAACCTAGTGTTCTCATAAGTCCCACTAAGAATATCTCTATTGTAGAACATAATTCACTTATAGCCCTTAGAGTTCACTTAGAGATAAAAAGACACATTTACCATCTCTACCTAGTGCTTCAGTAATTTTCATTTAGCCCCAAGCCACTGATTCCCCCACTTCTATCTAAACCTTCTTTAATTCCCCACTTCCATCTAGAAAATTTTTAATAATAAGAATTTCAGTCTTATGGTGATCCAACAATCAGTTATATGATTAGGCAGAACAACCTATCTCATTTTTCCTTGAAGTCCTTTTGAAAATGCTTATAATGTCATAGATGGCTTACCAACCTTAAACAAGACCTGAGAAATTCTATTCTTTGTGTGTGTGTGCGCACATGTGTGTATAAGACTGAGTCTTACTGTGACCTTGAATTAAGAGCAGTGGCAACATTATAGCTCACAGCATCCTCAACCTCCTGGGCTCGGGTAATCCGCCTGCCTCCGACTCCCCGGTAGCTGGAACTATAGGAGCCCATTACAACGCCTGGCTAATTTTTATATTTTTAGTAGAAATGGGAGTTGCACTCTTGCTGAGGCTGGCCTCAAACTACTGAGTTCAAGCAATCCTCCAGAGTGCTTGCATTACAATAATGAGCCACTACGCCTGGCCTAAGACCTGAGAATTTCTAAAACTCTTGAGTTCCCTGTAAGAAAGTCCACATTCCTGTGAAATACAAATAGTTACAAAGAAATGCCCGGAACCAAAATTTCTTTCTTTTTCAAGGAAACTGGAACCAAAAGGCTCAGGAGCAGAAGAAAAAAATAAATAGCAACTCAGATCTTCTATTTCCCTCTCAGTTGTGAATCTTACAACAAGTCTTGCTACTCCTGGGTGCAAGTGAGAGCTGAATTACAATTATGAAAAACATCTGTTGATTCAAACAGCCTGTACTCTAGGCACTCTGGCCCCAGGTGGGCCCTTATCACAAAGTCTTCCCCTTTGCTAAGAGAATAATATCATGAACAGATGTGGTCAGAGTAATCTCCAAGAAAGGATTAAAATTAAAGCCTCTAGTCTGTTCCAAGGGTGTCTCTCTGCCATTCCACCATCTTTGTACCCTAATAAATTCTCTTTTCCACTTCGCCCAAAGCTAATCTCTTTTCCCTTGCTTTGGTTTAAGAATTAAAGTGAGATTGGGGGGTCAGGGAAAGGCCACAGGTCATATTTCATATTTCAAGGACCTGAAGCTGGAAGAAGATACCAACTGCCTC
The DNA here is from genome assembly GCA_963574655.1 of Perodicticus potto. NCBI lineage: Eukaryota > Metazoa > Chordata > Mammalia > Primates > Lorisidae > Perodicticus > Perodicticus potto. Next base: position 19,528 of record CAUYRH010097247.1, read on the forward strand.
CCACCCACTACTCCCAGCAGAAACCACCTTTTCCATTTATATCTCAATCCTTATTTATGGTATTTATTATCTGTGATGCACTTCACACTATATACTACAGAGTTCCCTAAGAATGATCCCTTTACTTCATTGTTTTAAAAACACATTTACTGAGCACTTATTATGGCAAATAAATATACAGTATTAAAATGTTTCTCTTCTCATAAGGTTTCATAGAACACACACACATATGCAAGACCCACTGTCTTAATATTCCTCATCTCTGGGTCCCAGAGTTCTAAGTAGCCCCAAGGTCAATCAACAAATCCCTGTTTATCACTCACCTGCAAAATCTTTTTGTTTCAGAAATGAAGCAGGGCAATCTATGTTGGAAGCAGGATGCTAGGTCACCAGCCCCCAGCCCCTGTACAAGCTCGCTCAGGGTCTGGCTCCCCATAGGTGCTGGGGAGCCCATTGTCTCAATCAGGTCAGAGGTGCCAGAGTGCCTCAGAGCTGCAGCAGTCAGCCTCAGTAGGAGCCCCGACTAACTTCTCCAGGGGCTATTTACACCACAGGTGTGGCGCCTGCCAAGCAATGATGTACGTGCTCTCGTGCTTTTTAACAAGAGACCAATCCCTTCCCCATTCCCTTATTACCAAAGTGTTTCTTTTCAGGTGTCTCCTACAAATCTATCCAACCAATTGTCTCTAAACTGAATTGAGCCGTTTACCAAAATTTGGTCTAATAGCCTCCTTCTTGGTTTTGGTTGGCTGGGTTTTGTGCATCTTGCATTGCTTTGTTTTGTGTTAGTATTTTCTTTTCTTCTTGAAGATTATAGACATGGTAATTCACTTGTAATGCACTGAGAATCTTAATCTGGCACCAGCATTACTGGTAAATTGCTTCCTCTTAGCATGAGACAGGGCAGCTTACATTGCTGCAATGGATAAAACAGCCATTTTCATGTATATCCACAAGGACAAGCTGAAGCTCACGTTTTTTTTTTTAACTTAACATCCATGTTTCTTTCTCAGAATAACAAGTGAAAACATGACAGCTTATTTTGGAGATAGAAAAGAGTCCCAACAAACCACCATCGGAGAACTCCCCAGTTACCTTAAATATTTGTGGGGATTTGGGGGGAAGGGAGTGCAGAAGAGAAATAATTACCTATTTATTATCTCTCTAGCAAATTATAACAGTTCACTAACTGAATCCAAGAACCCCTGAATTCGAATTGCCCTTAGATGCTGGACAATGTAAGATGACCAGGGCTGCTAAACTCAGTGTCAAAAGAATATATCATAATTTGTTGCTTTAATTCTCTTGTGTTTTTCCTATTTCTTAATTTTCTAGTAAAAAAAATGCCTCTAATTGAACAGTTTCTTTTAAGACCACTTAACATTCTCATTTACAGGGCTTGACCATTGCAATATTCCTTTATCAACTGAAGATTGTAAAAGCCAGCCACAGGAGTCTAGGGTCCCCCAACGTCCTGCACCAGTCTGCCAAGAGGCATTACACGAGCCTGGCGTCCCTCATGTTTACAGCAAACTTCACTTCTCAGTTAAAGCTGAACAAAGGACAAGCAGCCTATTGGTCAAGCTGCGCAGGTTTTGAGTTAAAGATAACTACTGTGACAATACAAAAAAATATTTTTTGCATTATCTGCCTGATGTAAAGACCTGTGTAACATCTGTGCACAGGGCATATTGCAAAGAGTGCACTGCATTTTTAGCAAGGCAGTCAGAATTTGAGACAGGAATATGCTGTTCATGGGCAAATGCAACCATAGCTCTCTGTCATCCTAAGTTTTTCTAAGAATCTGGTATTTTCATATGTGTAAGAGATACATGTTCAACTTGCTTGTCATTTTTGGTGTTTTGATTCTGGCTACCAAATCCACAATTAGACCACCAAAATAGCAATTAGCTATCACTGCAATGTCCCTTCATTTTTGACTTGCCTGTTCTAAACATGACTAACTCTGACTTGCCAGACAGAAAACGACGGACTTTCCCTTTGAGGTGGGCAATGGCCTAACATGCAATCACTCTCCTGGCTCTTCCCACACCCAGTGTTTATTGCTGGCCTCATGGCCTACCCCCACACTGCTTATACTGCTTTCTTATTCTGAAAAATCATTCAGAATCTTCACATTTCCTAGAGAAAACCCCCCTCTTGTGGTGGCTGCTGGATACTGCAGGCCTAGCTTCCTGCAGGAGAGCTTTAAGACCCCAACTTCCTAGACGTAGACCTATGTGGATACCGGGAGGCCCAGTCCTCCCAATATCGAAAGCATTGAGGTTGTTGCTGTGACAGCTGAATCCTCTCTAACTGCATCAGGCTTTGGGATATAGGTTGAACTGTATGAAAGTGCCAAGAGTCAACCGTTTTTTACCTATAAAATACCACATAGTTCAATGTAGTATATAAAGATAAGCCAATCAGGGGATGCTCTTTAGCTGAGCTCTATGAATGCCAGCCAAGAATAGAAATCCTTCCTATTCTAGGAACAACAGCTAGATATTTTAAACATAATATATATTTTTCAAACACTAAATGCTAGATACTTTGCCAGGCTCTGAATTTAACATGTTCTGGTTTCTTGAATTTCTTGGTTTCTTGGTTTCTGCAATTGATTATAAAAATCAGGCTTAGCAATTTGGACTTATTTATTTAGGCATGTTAGGCAAATAAATGACAAAACTACTTCTACCCCAGGACCAGAAGGCAGCTGGTACTCTGAATTATTTATCTGAAGCAAAGCAAATAGAGTAACACTAAATTAGGTGCTATAATTCTTCTCATAGATGTGATTATTTTTGCAAGTGTCCTGTTTATTTGTTTATAATGTGAGAAATTAAGTATCATGTGATAAATAATGTGAAGTAGTCTTTTTCAGCAATGTTAACTTATCATGCTAGTTATTTAAAAATAAAAGGTTGTTAAATTATTTAATATTTAAAATCATAGATGTCAAATTAGAACAAACATCTGTAACTTCATATGAGAGACTCTATAATAAATAAAGAGCTCCTAGAAATCAATATAAGGTCAACAATCCAGTAATGTAAAGGTGTGATCAGATGATTCATACATTTAACATATGGTTCTAAAACTAGCCAGGCATTGTGGTGGGCACCTGTAGTCCCAGCTACTTGGGAAGCTAAGGCAAGAGGATGGCTTGAGCCCCAGAGTTTGAGGTTGCTGTGATCTATGACAACACAGAACTCTACCAGGGAGAGAGAGTTAGACTCTATCTCAAAGAACACTATATGATTCTAAACACATGAAAGACATTTGACCTCACTCAAAATTAGAGATATGAAAATTAAACCCATAGAGAGATATCATTTTCACCTTTTAAGGTGGAAAACAGTAAAGACTTTGTTGATGTACTACTGACAACGTTATGAAGAAGCAAATGTTCATAACATTTCTGTTTTAAGAATAAACTGGTAAATATCCAGATTTATATGTCTCTATTTTTCATAATACATTGCTAGATATTTTTCTGGACAGCCCTCATTCTTCCTAGAAAATGCAATTTAGCAAAATGATCCACTTATCAATACATATACTCTAGGGTCCAGCAAATTTATGTCTTAGAATATATCCTACAGATATGCTTACCCACATATATGATGAATACAAGATGTTATTAACTGCAAAATTATTTACAATAAGACAAAATTACAAACAAAAAGTTAGTCCATAAGAATACAGATAAGTAAAGTACATCCATATAATAGAATATTATCCAGCTGCTAATGAAAGAAAAACATGTAGTAAGCTCTTCATGTATCAATATAGAGTACCTCCAAAATACATTATTTGGGGGAAAAAAGATATGGAAGAGTGTGAATAATATGCCTTTTATAGTTATAGTAGGGAAGAGAATAGTATATCTTCATTTTTGCTTTATAAACATAAAGAAACTTCAGAGAAATAACCAAGAAAGTAATAACATTGATCAGTGGAAATAGCGGGACCAGGCAGATTGTGGAAAGAAAACATTTCACTGTATTCTTATTGAGGGGAGAGGGAATATGTGGAAGTATCAGATATACAAAAATTAATTGTAATAGAGTAATTCATTTCAATAGGTTAAAAAAATTGCTTGCTATTCAATAAACTTAATTGTATTTCTGTACAGCAAGAGTGTAAGTGAAATTGCACTTACAGTTCAAGTGTAAGAGCTTCAAAACACTTATACCTTAATGATAAACCCCTTGTCTGGCCCCGAACAACTGGAGGGTGCCACTTCTCAGCAAACTAACAGTAACAGAATTTGAGACCCAGTAGAGCACCTGACCCCAAGGTGAAAAGCTCCGCTGATTGTCCAATTTTTCTTCAAGACTTCAGGCCACTTTTAGCATAAGAGCAGATGTCCAACAGCCAGCAAATGAGTCAGTGCTAGTTTCCATGGAAAATTAGTTTAACTAATACTTGAGTAATTTAAAAGACAAAACAGTTCTGAGTCCTTCTGAGCCCTCTTTTTTCTGGTATTGCCAGTGTTCACACATTAATTCACAAGGACAAACACCACTACATGTTTGGTGCTGTTCTAGCACCCAGGTGGGGAGCTCAGGAGCACCCCCAAACACAGCAGCTTGAGGGACACACATTCCAGGGTTGTTGACCTCCAAAAGGTTGGGATTTAGATATTTGTAGCCTACAAGTGAAATGAGATCATGAAAAAGCCCACTACAAACTGAGAAAGAAATCAAGTTAAAGGGGGGGCATCGTGGGATTATCGAGCTTAGTAAAGTGAGGAAAGGTGCTCGTCACATGCATATATGCCACTGACTAGCGTGTGCCTGAGGCACTCATTTCACTCTCTGGCTTTCCTCATCTATTACTGAAAAAATGAGGAAGCTCGAGTTACATCTGTTTTTCCCAACCTTTGACAAAGTTCCCTCTGTCACCCAGGGAACTTTTTAGACTCTTTTTCCCATATGAGCCTCCATCATAAAATATGAATGCCACAATTTACTCCCTATCTCTGGGGGGTATGCACTACTTGTATATCTGTAATTTATATATAAGAGTACGTTTTGTCCCACAAGAACCAATTATTCCCCCAAGGAGAACGTGTGAATTTTATCTACAAGATGAATCCACAAGATTCCTTCTCATTTTAAATGCAAAGGGATGGTACAATACTATAGGGACTAAATGCATGTACTTAGGTACCAGACAGGGTTAAATACAAATTCTGAATCTGACATTTGCTTATCACATGACTTTGAATAAGCTACTTAACTTCTGTGATCCTAAGTCTCCTTGTGCATAAAACAGGTGTAATGACACCTTTTACAAGGTCTTCATAAACACCAACTGAGGCAAAGTGAGCAAAGCCCCTGAAACTAGACCTGGTACCCTGTAAATAATTAGTAATTGATACTTTTTTATTTACTTAATTTTTTAAAAGTCTATATTGTACTTCTGTATTTCTAAAAAATGAAACAGTGATCACAATATATGTAATAATTATAATCAATAACCCAACAAATGTTAATATCCTTATAACTTACACCTATAATAGAGCCCTAAATGCCAACTTCTATCCTGACTTCAAAAATTCAATTCAACTTTCAAGATAAAGGTCAAATATCACCTGCTTCAAGAAACTCTCCCGGCTCAGTGCCTGTGGCTCAATGGGCTAAGGCGCCAGCCACGTACACCTGAGCTGGCAGGTTCGAATCCAGCCCAGGCCCACCAATCAACAATGACAGCTGCAACCAAAAAATGGCCAGGCATTGTGGTGGGCGACTGTAATCCCAGCTACTTGGGAGGCAGAGGCAAGAGAATCGCTTGAGCCCAGGAATTGGAGGTTGCTGTGAGCTGTGATGCCACAGCACTCTATCCAGGGTGACAGCTT
>CAUYRH010097249.1:0-80562 GCA_963574655.1 Perodicticus potto
CACGGCACTCTACCGAGGGCGATAAAGTTAGACTCTTGTCTCTACAAAAAAAAAAAAAAAACAAAAAACAGCCAGGCACTGTGGAGGGTACCTGTAGTCCCAGCTACCTGGGAGGCTGAGGCAAGAGAACTGCTTGACCCCAAGAGTTTGAGGTTGCTATGAGCTAAGAAGCCACAGCACTCTACCAAGGGTGACCTCTCAAAAAAAAAAAAAAAAAAAAAAAATAGGCTCGGCGCCTGTGGCTCAACGGGCTAAGGCGCCAGCCATGTACACCTGAGCTGGCAGGTTCGAATCCAGCCCGGGCCTGCAAAACAACACTGACGGCTGCAACCAAAAGATAGCTGGGCGTTGTGGCGGGCGCCTGTAGTCCCAGCTACTCGGGAGGCGGAGGCCAGAGACTCGCTTGAGCCCAGGAATTGGAGGTTGCTGTGAGCTGTGATGCCATGGCACTCTATCCAGGGTGACAGCCTGAGGCTCTGTCTCAAAAAATAAAAATAAAAAATAATAATAATAATAAATAAAAGCTAAGCACTTAGCCTTCTTTTTGCTAATCACAGAGAAGGGGGCAAGTTAATAATAAGAAAATGAGGATCATAGACATAAGTCTAAGGACCCTCAAAATAAAACTGTTAACTTAGGGGCAGAGGGTTAGATAATTTTTAACTTGAGGCCCACGAGGTGGCTCACGCCTATAATCCTAGCACTCTAGGAGGCAGAAGAGGCAGGTGGATTGCTTGAGCTCAGGAGTTGGAGACCAGCCTGGGCAAGAGGGAGACACCCCACCCCCACCTTTACTAATAATAGAAAACGTGAGGCGAGAGGATTACTTGAAGCTCAGCGCCCCGTAGCTCAGCAGTTAGGGCGCAGCCCACATGCACCAAGGCTGGTGGGTTCAAACTCGGCCCAAGCCTGCTAAACGAACAAACAAAAAACAGCCAGGTAGTATGGCAGGTACCTGTAGTCCCAGCGACTTGGGAGGTGAGACTCGGATCACCTGAGCCCAAGAGTTTGAGGTTGCTATGAGCCATGATGCCACGGCACTCACACTCTACCCAGGGCACCAGAAACTCTACCCCCACACCCAAAATAGCAATTTTTATTTATTTATTTATTTTTGGAGACAGAGCCTCAAGCTGTCACCCTGGGTAGAGTACCGTGGCATCACGGCTCACAACAACCTCCACTTCCTGGGCTCAAGCTTTTCTCCTGCCTCCGCCTCCCGAGTAGCTGGGACTACAGGCGCCCGCCACAACGCCCGGCTATCTTTTGGTTGCAGCCGTCATTGTTGTTTTGGCGGGCCCAGGCTGAATTCGAACCCGCCAGCTCAGGTGTATGTGGCTGGCACCTTACCCACTTGAGCCACTGGCACTGAGCCCAAAATAATAATTTTTAAATTGAGTTAATATAAAAATTTTCTGTCTACATTGCCTTGTTCCAAAAAGGGTTAAGACCGTTGACACAATATGTAATGTACTTTCGTTTTTTGTGGGGTTTTTTGAGACAGAGTCTCACTATTTTGCCCTGGGCAGAATGCCATGGCATCATAGCTCACAGCAACCTCAAACTCTTGGGCTTAAGAGATTCTCTTGCCTCAGCATCCCAAGTAGCTGGGACTACAGGCACCCGCCACAACGCCCTTGCTATGTTTTTGGTTATAGTTGTCATTGTTGTTTGGCAGGCCCAGACTGGGTTAGAACCCAGCAGTTCCCATGTATGTGGCTGGCATCCTCTCGGCTGAGCTACAGGCACTGAGCCTATAATGTGCTTTCAATTATAGAGAAGAATTGTGGTATAAAGAAAAGGGCATGAGCATGATGGTCAGAAGATCTGAGTTGTAACTCTTGAAAAGGATTCATATTCTGTCCTCACATATGAAGCAGGGGTGATGAAAGGAAAAACAAAAAAAGGAAGCCACGTGTAAAGAAAGAATAATAACAGAAGAACAGAATGCCAGGCATGGCGGCACGTCTGTGGTCCCAGCTACTCAGGAGGCTGAGGTGGGAGGATCACGTAAGCCTAGGAGCTTGAATCTAGCCTGGGCAACATAGCAAGACCCCGTCTCTAACATGGAAATAATAATAATGATGGGAATAATAAGTAAAGGTATACCCATATTATGTGGTTGATAAGTACATGCCGATAAATAACATAACGATACTTGCATTACAGTTAATGAAAAACAAATGAAAGAAAAAATATATATACCATTAAGCAACAGAAGTCATTTTCTTTCTTTCTTTTTTTTTTTTTGAAGAGACAGAGTCTCACTCCCTCAGTGGAGTGCTGTGGCGTCACACAGCTCACAGCAACCTCCAACTCCTGGGCTTAGGCGATTCTCTTGCCTCAGCCTCCCGAGTAGCTGGGACTACAGGCGCCTGCTACAACGTCTGGCTATTACTATTTATTTTATTTAATTGTTACAGCTTCATTCAAATTGTTTCCCCTTCTTTAGTTATCTTTAATATTTGTGTACTTCTAAAAAAACATATTCTTTGAAATTGAAGTGCCATTTTCTAACTAAATATGAAAGTTTGAAATAGTCAGAAACATTATTATACTCTGATTTTTGTTTCAAATAGATTCATGTTCATTCCATTTGTTTTGAATTTCTTTTTTCATATCCATATATCAGGATTTCCACATTGCATTCTTCTTTACCTGTCTTTTTTTTTCTTTAAGTTTTCATTACATCTGTGTGCCAGATCTTGGTTCATCCTTTAATGTTTCACCTTTTAGTTCAATTTTGCTTAAACTGTGTTTTTTTAAATTAGCATCAAGTTATTTATTTCTATACTTGTATTGAAGTAAAGGAACACATAAAAATACATATAGTGTAAATGTAAGAGCTTTATTATCAAAAAGTAATTCATCTATGCAATCATCATTCAGATCAAGAAACCATCTTTATAAAAGCTGCTTGCTAGTTTTTTCACGTAATTTTATCTCCCCAAGTATATTATTATCCTAACTACGAACACCATAGTCAGTAGGACCTAACTTTCATACATGAAATCGTGAACATTTTGTGTGTGTGTGCAATGATTTTCACTCAACACTCTTGTGTGTGTGAAATCTGTGAGTTCTTTTTTGTTTTAAATTTCAAAATATTAGGGGGTTATAGATGTTTTTGATACATGGCTTAAGTAAATGACATAAATGTGCCCTTCCCTTAAAGAGTGTTCATTGTACCCATTAGGTAGGCTTTTGCTCTTCCCTTCCTATCAGCTCCCTTCACTTAATGTCAAATGACTTTTGTGTGCATGTGTGCCCACTGGTTAGTTCCAGTTTATTAGAAAGTATATGTGATGATTGCTTTTCCATTATTAAGATACTTCACTCAAGATAGTGGTCTACAGTTCCTTTCATATTGTGCAAAAGTCATTCATTTATCCTTTTTTATGGCTGATTAGTAATCTATGGTATACATATACTACATTTTATTAGTCCATTCATGACACCAACTTCTGAAAAGTTTTCAAGGGTCTAAAGTGAATGACTAATTGACCAATCCAAAATCTGTTGTAATCATTCTATTTTTTAAAGTTGTATTATGTATTTTAGCTTTAAAATTTGAAAAATGAATCCTTGAGAATAATGTGTTATGTCACACTGTATATTGCCTTTAAGAAGCAGCATATCTTTCTTGAGTGGTAGATTGTTGTATCACTTATGAAGCCTCTATAGTTTATTTTAAAATCCTAAACATAAGTGATGTAGTTACTTAGGTATAAAATGAAAAGAGATCTAGAGATATGCTCTGGAGTGAATGCAAAAGAAAAGAATTTGGTGAAGACCTAGGGAAAAAATAAGACAATAGGTGTAGAAGATCAGAGAAGAGAGAAATAATGAAAACCAATCAAAGAGTAGTTTTACAAGGGTGTAGTCAATGGTCTCAAACTGCAATGGTGACAAGAACATATGCAATAGACTTTCAACTAGAATTATAGACATTCTGAAGTAAGCTAAAAGGTGATAATTATAGGTAACTGAATCTAAATTGAAAAAAATGTACATTTTTAAACTTCCATTTCACCTTTTTCTGAGATTTTTGTTTTATGCAACAAATTTATCATAACTTTAAAAAAAATGCAATAATTTGAAGACTACCAGTGGAAACTGCTACCTGCACCTATGAAATCTTGCATGTTCTTAGATACTTTATATATAGTCTAATTTATTTTTCAGCTCAATAAATTAAATATTGTATTTGTCTATTTTACAGACAGTCAACAAGGGTTTAGAACAGTGGTTCTCAACTTCCCTAATGCCGCAACCCTTTAATACAGTTTAAAGGGGTCACGACGCACAGGTTGAGAACTGCTGGTTCAGAAAGTTTAATTCAAAAGATATTCATAGTAATTTGCTAAGTGGCTGGGATACACATAGTGACTGGGATTTGACATAAAGCCTATGCTCTAATCAGTCACTATAAATTATTTAAGAAGATACCCCTATCAGGATCTCTTCTGAACTCTCTTTATCATTTTGTTAACAGGCTTTATTTCCTCCAGAGGAAAAATCTTTAGGAAACTAAAGAGCAGGCAGAAGATAATTTCAGACGGTGACAAAGAATTTATTTCAATATCATCTACACCTCCATTTTGAGACATTCCATAATATCTGGAAATTAATGGAAAGGTTACAAGATAGAAGTTAGAAACTGTCAACAAGTATTTATTTTAAAATATTCATTATCCATGGAGTTTAGTTAAAAGACTCCAATAGTTGCTAAAACATCCCCACAAGCCAACTGCTTTTAAAAAGACCTCTTTCACAGCACAAGATGGTGCCATTAGCATATTATGGTCAACCCTTTGTGCCACTAGACCCCTCTTACCAACAACTGACAGCAGCCAATTCATTTACACATCAATACACAAGTGAAAAACTAAATCAACTCAATAACCAACCTGCAACCAAAGTGCAATCCTACAGCAATCGCCTTACAGCAACTCCAGTTACCTCTAACAAAACTGTCCAGAGCTACTCGCCATTGCTTTCTCCCAAGTCTCAGGACACAATTTCACAAAGATTCTGTAATAGGACCCAGAAATCACCATTATCCCACTCCAAAAATCAGGTTACACCTTCACTAGACCTCCACTGGAGAAATTCATTGCTGCCCACTCGGAGAGTCCTGAGTTCACCTTTGTCTCACTCCAAACCCCCAAAAACATCTTCCCCTGAGTTCAAGACATCTTCATCACTGAAGGCCAATCAAATAGCCTTGAGCTCACAATTACCCGTCCCTAACTCTCAGACTACATCTTCAAGCCTAGACCTCTGGTGGACATCACCATCATTGAAGTCCACATCATCTTCATTGAAGTCTAATCAAAGAGCCTCAAGTTCATCATTAACCTCCCTCCAACATGAAGAAAAGCCTTTCCTAAACATCGTCTGGACAGCCTCTTCTTTGGGACTTAACCAGAGAGCTCTTAGCACAACACCACTTCAATCCAAACCTCAGAAAACATCATCTTTGGATTGCCTTTGGACATCTGTATTGGAGCACAATCAAAGATCTTTGAGCTCACCATCATTCTGCACCAAACATCAAACAAATGACTTCCTTCAGACATCACCTTCACTGGGGACCAATCAAGTGCCTCTGATCTCACCATTACCTAACTCCATACCTCAGAAGACACCTATATTGAACTCTAAACACAGTATTCTCAGCTTACCATTGTCTTACTCAAGAACAAGGAAGTCACCATTACCATATTCTGCTCACCAATCTCAGAGTTTACCATTGTTTCAGCTCAAATCTCAGACAGTACTTAGACTTGACCAAAACTCTCGGATTCATAGCTCACCAGTCTGTCACTCCAAGTTTCAGAATGCCATTTCACCAAATGACAAGCAAAACCCCAGAGATTTACCATCATCGTATCCCAAACCCAGTGTCTCTGGTCATACATTATCAACCTCCAAACACTGCATCAGAAACACAGCTGCTTCAACACTGAGGTCCAGATTCCAGAGTAAAAGCAGCTCCGGTTTTTGTGCAAAGGCAGAGTCAAATAACGAAATTTCATGGATTTTAGGTTATAGGCAGCCATGCATTGTTAAAGGTGGAACTGTCCCTGACAATGTTGTAAATAAAATTGTGAAATCTATCTCCAAGACGAGAATCCAGAGGGATCTCTGTAGGCAGATTCTCTTTCGAAGGATGAGGGGAAGACCTAATCCTCGTCCTGGTCCACGGCTGTCGTCGAATTATATCGTTTGTTTAACTTGTGCTTCCTGCATAAAATCTCAGTGTAGACATCTTACAGGAAGGAAAGATCCTCGTTGTGCAACACTATTTGTCGTACCAACACCTGAGGCCAATTCTGAGGGGAAAATAGAGGTGAACTTAGATTTTATCCTTTGTCTACCAGAGACTTCTTTATCATCTTATTTTCCATTCCCTATGAAAGAAAATCAGACTGGTGAAGACCCTGAAGACAACCTTGAAGGAGTGGAGAAGATATCACAGCTTCTCTCCACATCTGAGTCTGATATCATCCAAGGGACTGTTATGAAGAAAAAAAGCTTGACATTAACCTCTGAAAACAAAGTCACAAGCCAAGAACCCCAGGCTATTGACTGGCTGCTTTATGTTAAAAAAAGTAGTCATTCTCAGCCACAATCCTTGATCCCATCCTCTTCCTCCTCCTCCTCCTCCTCCTCTTCCTCCTCCTCTGCTGCCTCTGCCTCCTCTATTTCTTCATCTTCTTCCTCTTCTTCCTCTTCCACCTCGCCCTCTTCCCCACCTCTTCCCAAAGATTCTACCATCCTTCTGGATTGTGAACTCACTAAGGTACTTAGTTCCCAGCGCTTGCCTCCAGGGGTCTCCTGGCTTGAGTTTATTTGTAGTAAAGATCACCGGCCACTTCCTGAAAAACCAAATCAAAGTCAAACACCACCTCCCCAAACAAAACCTGTGAGGAATAGCATCACAGAAAAACGGGCAAAGGGACCAAACATACCATTCAAATTTTTCCAAAGTCTCAAAGTGAAAAATCTTGATTAAATTAGCTTATCTCTTTGAAAGCATTTACCTCTTAGTTCTTTGAGACCTATATTTGATTTTCTATCACGCTTATTAATATTTTTAGCAATAATTCAGTGTGACTATATTTTAGCTGATGAAGCACCCACATAAAGGGAACTATTATCTAGTCTATTTTCTAGTTAAACAATAGATTATGATTTTATAAAAGCCAAAAGTAAATCTCAGGTTTTGGCCAAATACCTGACTTACAGTAGCCACTATATAATTATTGTGAATGAATTTATCATACTAGGCTATAGACCAGAAATATCTTATTTGTCTTGCCTTAAATACTATCAAGCTCATTGTTATTTTCTTTCCTCATAAGACATGATAATGATAGTATCTTCAAGTCAACCTATGTTGATTTGTTTCTCTTTCTCTAAATAAAAATAAGATCATGTTCAATAGGTAAGAAAATATATAGAGATGAATCATTTCAGTTATGTCTTCTTGGGGAAAATTCTACTACGTCAATCCCACCATCTGAGAACTAATAATTTATTCAACCTTAGCTAACAAATCTGATGACAGAATAACTAGCTGGTACAAATAACCTTCATGCTGATTGTGCCACTATTGTAATTGTGCACCTGAAGTCACCGATTTAGCATTTCTATCTATAGAAACATAATGGGTTAATAAAAACGTTTTAAAAGTATTTTCGTTCCATTGGGTCTACTAGTAGTGGGAAGAGGAGAGAGTTGCCTCAACTACTCATTTTAAATGATGATCTCTATCCCCAAGGTCTACAAGTAGTATCTCTTACATACATTAATGACTCACGCTCCTGCTTCCCCACTTGATGTCCTTTCTGGTCAACAGACTGCATATAGAACTTTTCTAACTGGAACCTGATGCCAACATTCCAAACACAACATATTCAAGCCAGAATTCATTATCTTTACACTTAAAATTTATATCTTTACATCTACAATTCTTTGACTTCTGTGTTGTATTTTTCAATAGAGGCACCAACATTCATTATGGTGTCACGGTTAACTGCTGTTCTTATTGCTTGCATGTTTCCAAGTCCATGAATTTTAGGGCCTTATTATTAATAAAGTCCAGCCTGCCCTCTATCCATCCCCACTGCCACTACCCTAGTTGTTGTTACAGCCATTTGTCACCTAGCTTATTATAATAACTTGTAAACATGTACTTTGAATTTAAATGTATTTCGAGACATAAACTTGATAATGTCACTGCACTATTTATAAACATTTAATTATTGTCCATTGTTTTCTGGGAAAAATATAAATTTATTTCATAATTCAACTATGATAATCTCTCAAAATTGATTTCTTATTCTTCTCCAGTCTGCTACCAATGCCTCGGTCACACTGATTTCTTTGCAATCCATAGAACCCACGCTGAGGTCTCTCACATATTCTGCATTTTAAATAAAAAATTCTGCTGTCTAGAAAGATCTTTCCATCTATTCATTTTCATTAAGTAGAGCTCTGATTTGTCTTGACATCTTTTTGGAAACCTTTTCCTGATCTACTTATAAAGGTGTTAGTTGCTTTTATTATCATAAAGGTCTGTGTTAACTTTGTACTGATCCTAACCACATTAGATTGCAACTATTTCTTATCTGTCTTCACTCATAACACTAAAAACTCATGTTTTTTAAACCTAGTCTTTGGAATAGACTAAAGGCCCCAAAATGTGTATTGATCTTGAGTTAATGTTATTCAACTCTTCATCTTTTTAAAGTAATGTTTCATTGGTCTATATCTCTCCCATAAAATTAATACTGAAGTGTTCTTTGTACATTTTTCTTGGTGAAAACTTACATAAAAATGTTCCTGATGACAGCAATCATCTTTGTTTTATTTTTTATGTTAAAAGTGTTTTTAGTATCTCCCTGTTAAGATACAGCGAAGTTGATGTACAGCGGGTCAGTGATAAGAGGAAGAACTGATAGATGCGATAATGGTGTGGAAGGCTTTCTGCAGCCTCTTTAGAAAACCCGTAACATATGTTGTATTTATCTTGGACTGCTCTTCTAGTGAAGCATATCACTTTTGCAATTATTAAGTGAACATCTTCTTTACTAGGTTAAACTTTATGAACACAAGTCTTGTGTCAGTTTTGTTCACCATTAACTCCTCAGGAACCTGTGGTACCTGCAGTATACTAAGTACACAATAAATATTTGTTGAATTAAACAGAGGAGTTCAACTGATTTTTATTTACTAATGCAACTTACATATTTCATTTTCAATTTTTTAGCTTGTTTTTAAACCTTATGTTTTATTTTGAAATCTTTTCACTTCCTTATATTTTGAACTATGATTTATTTGCTTTTGATTTTTCCACTGTATTGGAAATTATTTATCTTGTTTTAAATTCCAACAGTGTATAATTTCAACATTTGTTTCAGAAAAATTCTTTAACCTATATTTACTGATACTTTAATGTGTAAATAAAAGTGGATAAAATGTATAGGAAAAATGTCTACCTAAACGATACATATTCAACCCTCTCTCCTCCAGTTTCTATTGAAATACTAGCAGAATTTTAAGACAGGAGGAAACATGTTAACAGGGCCAGAAAAGCCAAGAAATTTATGGAAGATCTTTTATAGATGAGGCCATTTTTAAAGAAGGGTCGACTCACAATTCACTGCATTTCAAGAAAGATTATTTGGAATGGAATAGAAAAAGATTAATAGCATTTCATTAATGCTTTTGGCCTCAAATAGAAAGGGCTGAGCATGAGAACAGACTAATGGTAGGGACATAGTAAGTAGCTCCTATGAGTTGTCACATTTGACCAGATGAGTTGATGTAAAATGTCATGACAGGTCAATGATAATTTGGCGGTAATGTTAAAAATCTTAATAGTATACATAACCATTTTCCCAATGATCCTCTTCTTTGGAATTTATTTTGAAGAAATTATTGTGGCTACCTAATTCTTGGTACACTCAATGAACCCCAAATAATAAAAAAAAGAAATTATTGTGGCTATGTAGAGTTATGTAAATAAGTGATCATTGTTGTTTGCTTATAATAGTGAGAAATTAACAAACAATATAGATGGTCATTTGTAGAAAAGCTTTTTAATACTATAATCCACACATACGATGTTTTCCTGGTAAAAAAAGATTATTATTTTTAAAATTGTATCAATAGTTATTTTAGGAATCAAATTGCCTATTTTAGGAAAATCTAGTGAGAACCATTGGGCATAGATAATTACTTCGAGCCTGTGTTGAAGAAGAAAGCAAAACAAAGAAGAGATAGCTAAACTACTATTTCCAAGTTTCAGACAAAAGCATTTAGATAACAGACAGCAGAGTAAAGGACAGATGTATAATTTATGATTTAAGTGATCATACAGGGATCATGTACAGTTTACATATGATTCTTCCTTGTAAAACACTGAAATAATGTGTGCATATGTGTTTGCATAAAATATATTTTTTATATATGAGAAAGATTGAATACTGGGAGTATATTCCAAAATGTTGAATGAAAGTGGTTGTTACTGGGGACTAGTTATAATGGGGCAATTAGGATATAAATTTTTTTCTTTTTTTAAATTTCCAGATCTCCAATGAATATTAATTCTATTTATAATCAATAATTTAAAACAAATATTTTGAGGTTGCCGTGAGCTGTGCTGCCACAGCACTCTACCGAGGGTGACAAAGTGAGGCTCTGTCTCTAAACAAACAAACAAACCCAAATATTTTAAATGTGAAAACAGATTGAATACTGGGAATATATAACAAAATGTTGAATGCAAGGGGTTGTTACTGGGGACTAGTTATAATGGAGTATTTAGGGTATGAATATTTTTTTATTTTTCTCAATTTCCAGGTTTCCAATGACTGTTAATTCCATTCATAATCAATAATTTAAAACAAATATTTTAAAAGTGAAAACAATCATTTGTCTCCTCTATTTTAGATGACATATTCAACAAATGTTTTTATTATTCTACTCCTTTCTATTTATTTATAATTTGTGACTTTACAAATCAACAGGGCATACATAATTTTTATAATATACACCTTTTTCAAAAGAAATGCACTTGTATTGTTTAAAGACTTTAAAAATATATAAAGTTGTATATTTCCTACTTTAATGGTAAATACTAGATTTCTTACACAATTCTTTTATTTATTGATGCATTTGTTCTATTTATTTATTTTTTATTTCAAAGTTTTATAGAGTACAAATATTTTTTGTTACAATGCTTGAGTAA
Organism: Perodicticus potto; assembly: GCA_963574655.1. Classification (NCBI taxonomy): domain Eukaryota; kingdom Metazoa; phylum Chordata; class Mammalia; order Primates; family Lorisidae; genus Perodicticus; species Perodicticus potto. The sequence goes on from CAUYRH010097249.1 coordinate 11,264, forward strand.
TGGTTATAAAGTTGCCCCTTACTCATATAGTGTTCATTTTATCCGTAGCTATTATAAATGTTAATGATTTGATAATGGTAATGATTTGATTTGATTCTCAGTTTGATTGCTATTCATGTATAGTAAGGCTTCTGATTTGTCTATATTGATTTTGTGCCCTTAGAAATTGTTGAATTTCTTTATCAATTCCAGGAGTCTCTTGACGGTATCATGATGATACTGGCTTCACAAAATGAATTGGAATCTTTGGGGTTTTGTAGGTAAAAGATTATACTGTCAAGAAAAAAGCAGTAGTTTTATCTCCTCTTTCCTAATTTTGATACCCTTAGTTTCTTTCTCTTGCCTGCTTGCTCTGGCTGGGACTATCAACACTATGTTGAATAGAAGCAGTGCCAGTGGGCATCCTTGTCTTGTTGCAGTTCTTAGGGGCAATGCTTTCCACTTTCCCATTCAGTACGATGTTGGCTGTGGGTTTGTCATATAAGGCTTTTACAATTTGAGACATGTTCTTTCTATGTCTGATTTGTTGAGGATTTTAATCTTGTAATTATATTGAATGCTTTTTATACATCTATTGAGATAATCATAATCTTTATTTTTGTTTCAGTTTATGTATTAATCATATTTATCAGTTTATATGTATTAAACCATACCAGTATCCCTAGGATTAAAACTCACCTGGTAGACATTTTTTTGATGTCCTGTTGAATTCAGTTTGCTAGGATATCATTGAAGATTTTTGTATCTATATTCATAAGAAATGGTCTGTAGTTTTTTTGTTGTGTCCTTTCCTGGATTTGGTATCAAGGTGATACTGGCTTCATGGAATGAATGGGAGATAATTTCCTTCTTCTTGGATGTTATGGGATAATTTCTCCTGTAGGAGGACCTACTCTTCTTTGTAGGTCTGATAAATGTCAGCCATGAATCGATTTCATCTGGAGCTTTTTGTATTGGAAGATTTTTTTATTGCTGCTTCAATCTCATTGTTCGTCATTAGTCTGTTCAGGAATTCTATTTCTTCCTGACTGAGTCATGTGAGGTTGAGTGATTCCAAGAATTTTTCCATTTTTTCCGTGTCTTCAGGTTTATGTGTATAGAGATTTTCGAAGTAATCCCAGATGATATTTGCATTTCTGTGGTATCAGTATTAATATCTCCTAATTGAGCTTTTTATGGCAATTTATTTTAAATTCTGAAATATTTCAAACCTACAGATGAAATTTCACAATATATGGATGTGGTATATATTTATATGACCACTGGCCTTTATCCAATCTTCTCCTTTGGTTGCATTTATTTCATTTGTTAAAGAAATAAAACATTGATATTAGTGCTAACTCCACTGTATATATCCAGAATTCCAGTCTTTTCTTTCCAACATAGAAGTAACCATTGTTATAAATTTGCTTTGAATCTAATTGTCTGTTTCAAGAAATTTACTAAACATTTACGGATGCATATAAATTTCTTCTTTTCTATCTTTTAAAACTTTACATATATTTTATCATCATGTATTGTATATTTTGAAGTCTGTGATTTTTAATCTGGAGTATGTTTTTAATATTTATTCTTATAAGAATACACTTTCATTTTCATTTTATTAATCATATATATATACACACACATACCAATGCATGCATACATATGTATTATATAATTGTACAGTATGAATTTATTGTTACTTACATATTCATTTTTGGTTAAAAAGTGTTTATTATATGTTTTTATAATGACATGTAGTGTTGGACTGACATTCATTTTTATGTTCTATTTTGCACACATATGGGAAGTTTTCAAGAATTGGAAGCACCGATACCACCTAAGATCTTATTAGAAATACAGAGTCTTACTCTACCTTAAATGTACTGAATCATAATGAATTTTATAAGATCTTTTCTTATGTTTTTGGTCCATGGGTTTCCTCTTCTATTACTTGCCTTTCTTAGACTTTGCTTACTGTTATATGAAATTGACTTAGAATTATACACCCATGTTCAAAAGTATTGTGGAAATAAATAAAGACCAATCAAATAAAAAGAAAGCAAAAGCTATTCATTCAGAGCTTTCTATAGCAAGGGATCCAGCCATCATCCTTTGTGTTTAGCAGAAACTCAAAGGTAAGGAGAATGAGAAAGCCTTACAATGGGAAACAGATATGCAAGCTGTTGGCTTGGGAGGATATCACTGGGCTAACTGGAAGGAAGACATTTTATATAATTGGTTAGGAGTGCACATTTGGATTTGACCTTCTTTGATTTGTCCTAAGTCGGATGAAAGGACAAAAGTCATGGACATTGTTAATTATTAATCAAGTCCTAGACTTTATGGGTCAATTGTTACTAGGGGTTATTATTTAGATTCTTCGATTATTGCTGGAGATACAGGTCTGGCTTCCTACAGAGTTCTATTTTTACATGTGGTCTGGCCATTGTCTGTATATTTGGTCTCTCAGTATGATATGTCTATGAGGTCAGACAATTAAGTGCCTGTGCTCACACTAGAAAAATGCTACATACCTCAAGGCTGAATATCACTATAGTCCCCTTTCAAGTACCCCCCTGGGCCATCTAGTAACCATGGTGATATTCAGCAATGAGGCATGTGGCACTTTTTCTAGAATGACTTCATGAACTTAATTGTGTAACCTTGTATATTTTTCTAATACTATCATTGACAGTGTTGCTATATAACCATAAATAAGTCATTTTTATATGTTTTACTCTCTTAACTTTAAACCACAGATTTTGATAGGTAGTAATTTTTTGCTTGATTCTTTTAATATTTTTAGAAACCTCTAGATGAAGTTTACCCTGGTAATCAGTAATTTAGATTACTGTGATAGACAATATTTTCTTTTCCTAAATTCTTTTCTTTTCCTTTTATTTTGGACAAAGCCTATCCCTGAATCTACCTAATTCCATAATATATTTTTTCTTTGTCATTTTAATGTAAACATGCTACCTTTGAAATGCAGTAAGCTTGTCAAAATGTGCACAGTAATTTTAAATTTTCATATTATTTTTTCATAACTTTGAAAACTACTTTATTTAATATATCCTGGCATTCTTTTGTGAACATGAGTTAATCATGTATACTTAATCTCACTGCCTCATTGTTCCTTTTCTCTGGATTCTGGGAAATTATCTCAAGTAGTTTCTCCTCATCAGCAGTTCTGTTTTCTCACTTAGGTTTCAAACTGCTCCCTGGTGGAGTTTTAACTATGCTTCCGTATTTTTTAGTTTTATTTTGTTACTTTCACCAAGATATATGAATATTGCTCTGAGTTTTTAGGTTGGTTCTTTTTTTCTTTCATGTGTTTCACAGAAGATTTATAAAACCATTAAGAAATATCCTTATATACTTTTGGACATGGAACATTGATCAGATTTGTGGTTATTTAATATGACATAAAATCAAAATACTTAAAAACTACTATCCTACCAGGCACAGCTCTTTCTTTCTCTGTACCGTCTCTTGGGGGAATGAATGTCTCAGGAACAGAATGCTACAAATGAGCTGTCCCGTCGTCTTTATTTTTCAGTCCTTTCTTCCTTTCTTCTCTTCTTACTATTTCTTTCCTTCCAACAGTAGCTTTCCACACATGTGTATTTGGTAGCATAAATTCTCTAGTCATACAAAATTATGGCCAAATACATTGGTGGAATGACTGTTTTTCTAGTTGACAGATTCTTTGGGTCTCAGAGTTGGGACATATTTGGAGGGGGTTGTTTTTAAGGAGTCCACTTACCCTTATTTTAGGCATGTATTCACTAAATATTCCCTGTAAGTGTTGAAGAAAAAGATTTAAAGTAGGTTGCTTGGGAATTTATGATCTATTTATTTCTTTTGAGGAAGAAAAACTCCATCTCCTCACTCCTGTTCCTACCCTGAGAAAAAAAGACAAGTAACTCTGTTTAATCTCCTTATCAGGTAGATTTTCTTTTAAACAGATCAACAACATTTTCTGTGCAGTAGTCCTTATTTGTTGAATCCTCTCAGCAAAATATCTCTGGTTAATCATTTAGTAATCCCAGCATTATGAATTTATAATCTATGGCTCACTAGAAAATGTCAAATAAGACATACAACTTCTGAGCAGTGCCTGTGGCTCAGTAAGTAGGGCGCCAGCCCCATATACCAAGGGTGGTAGGTTCAAACCCAGCCCTGGCCAAACTGCAACCTAAAATTAGACGGCTGTTAGGGCAGGTGCCTCTAGTCCCAGCTACTAGGGAGGCCGAGACAAGAGAATCGCCTAAGCCCTAGAGCTGGAGGTTGCTGTGAGCTGTGACATCACAGCACTCTACTGAGGGGGGAGAAGACATACAACTTTCTGAGTTTAAAATGGTGACATTTTATAACTTATATTCTCCTCAGTATGTAAGATAATACCTTACAAAATATCACTTACATATCTTTGAGAACCTGCATTTTTAAAATCTTTAGGCAAATCTTGGTACCAACTAAGATCTTGGATAGTTTGAGGCTGATGTGACAATCTGTTCCTTTGTGTGAACCCGAGTGCCTGTTTTCTTTCTTTCTTTCTTTTCTTTCTTTTTTTTTTTTTTGTAGAGACACAGTCTCACTTTATTGCCATGGGTAGAGTGTAGTGGCATCACACAGCTCACAGCAACCTCCAGCTCCTGGGCTTAGGCGAGTCTCATCCCTCAGCCTCCCGAGTAGCTGGGACTACAGGCGCCTGCCACAATGTCCAGCTATTTTTTTGTTGCAGTTTGGCTGGGGCTGGGTTTGAACCCACCACCCTCAGTATATGGGGCTGGCATCTTACCGACTGAGCCACAGGCGTTGCCCCGAGTGCCTGTTTTCTGCCAGGCTCTAATTTGGTGCTTGGAACAGAGCTGACGCACCACACCTAAATTCTTACACTTATGGGCTTTGGAATTTATTGGAAAAGGACTGACAACACATAGGCAAGTATACATTATATCAGATGGAAAAAGGAAACTGAAGGGAAAAAATCGGCATAAAGGAACAGCAAGCAATGGATTGGGTGTTGTTCTAGGTTTTAGATTTGAAGTCAGCAACGTTCTTCTATAAAAGTCCAGAGAACAACTATTTTAAGCTTTACAGACCATGCAGTCTGTGTTGCAACGGCTCAACTCTGCTGTTGTGGCATAAGATCAGCCATAAGCAATGTGTAAACAGTCGAGTTTTCCTGTTTCAATAAAGCTTTATTTACAAAATTGTGTAGTAGATGGGATTGGCTTCTGTTCTATAGCTTGCTTCTGTTTTTGACAGTACGGTCTGAGGAAAGCTTCTCTGAGTAGTAACTTCTGTCTCTGAAGAAGTAAAGAGACTATATGTCATAAAGAAAATCATTAATAGATTTTCCACCCATCATTTAAATGGTAATATATGTTCAGCCCTATTTCTGAGTGTTGAGTTTAATCTTCAATAGCTTTCATGAAAATTTGAGAAGGTGAAACAGAGGAAGTTAAACAGGCCTTTTTTTTCTTAAGAATGATGCTTTTAAACTTATAAACAATTATGCAATTCCTTTGATTAAATTGTAAGCTATTTTGCCAATTTTTAGTTTAATATAGACAAAGAAAAACGAATCACTACGGGAAATGATAGAGCTGGGTGCTGGGAGGATTGGAAAAAAAGGCAAGGGAGGGAATTTCGTGAGAGGGGAACCAGTTTGGGACAAGCTGGCAGACTAAATCCCTGGTCTGCCTCTCTTTCCCCAGTCAGGTTTTCTACTAATTTTTTTCTTCTCTGCCAGATGGATCGGCTTGCTTTCTTGAAAACCAATTTGCAAGTTGTTGAATCTTATTGCAGTGAAGTGATATTTTCTCTTCCCTTTCCTTTCCTTCTCGATCTGCTTCTGCTCTGCTGTCCCCCTCTTCCTCCTCCTCAGTTTTCGTCTAATCTGGAGCAATCTATATAAATTATTTGTCAAATAGCTGCTGCAGGGGAAAAAGAAAACCTCTGCTTAAGCCATTTTTATTGATTTCTTCCTTTATCTGGGACCTTTTGTAAATTCTTTTTCTGTTATAACTCAATGCCAAACTGCATCTACTTTTCCAGCCCCTCCCCCAGAACATCAGCCCCTTCCTGCTACCACCCTCCCTGCCCCTCACTGAGACAGCGCATTGGTGCATGTCATATATAGGACACTGGATCTGGTTTTTACATTGATAAGTAGCTTAACTTTGTCAAGTCTCATATATACCTTTATAAGGCAAAAGAGTTAAAGTACATATTTTGTAGGATTTTTTCATCCTTTTGCATATAATGTTCTGCAATCCAGAATTATAGCTAAATCAAACTGCCCCTGCTTACTCATATAGTATGGGACTTTTTTCTTTATGCTTTTGTCTAGAGCATTACAAACACCTGTAATAACTGTGGTTACTAATATGTCATATTAATTGATCCTACATTCACTTAATAGGAGACATGTAAACCACCACTTATTTTAAGCATGATTTTATTTCATGAAACGTGGGAGGTGTTAACATTTAAAAATACAAACAAAAATAGGACAGACTTAGTCCTCTATTTCTTCACTTATATAACATAAATTGCCCATATTATACACATGACTTTGAAAGGAAACTCTTCAATTGCCAGGAAGTCATTTGTGAAATTTTTGCCTTAAACTCTTTCCAGAGAAAAATAAATGGACCTGAACTATCATATTGGTCCATTGGGCTGGTATAAAATGATACCATAAAGTAGTGACTTATGAACAACAGAAATTTACTTCTCACAGTTCTAGAGGCTAAACAAGAGCTAGCATGTCCAGGGTCTGTTGAAAGCGACTTCCTGGGTAATGGAGGCATCTTCTTCCTGTGTACTCATACAGCAAAAGGAGAGCTTTGGTCTCTTCAGCTCTATATAAAAACACTACCCCTGTTCATGAAGCTCCACCTTCATGACTGAATCACTTCTCAAAAGCTCTACCTGCTAATATGATATGAGGGATTAGGTTTCAGTGTATACATTTTGGGGGCACACAAACGTTCCGGCCATAGGAGTTACATTATGTCTCAAGTCTCCATATTTGTTTTTCTTTCAGGTTGAAAACGTAAAAGATCATTTTAACATTCAGAGAGAGTGATTGTGTGCTCTGCACGCTCAGGCTCACACAGACTCAGACTCTGGCTCTGTCACTTACTGCACATCTTTGGAAAGTTACTTAATTGCTGTGAAAATCTGTTCCCTCAAGAAAGAGGGATAATATATGTCGAGCATTTGGCACAGAATCATCCTGAAATAAATAGTATCATTGCTACCTTTAATACTACCGTGTAGATTTTAAAAAAATATTTCTTGGCCCATCCTGCTTAAAAAATTACGTTTTGGTAGCATTGCTTAGTTATTTTCTTGATGATTTAGTGTAATAATGACATGAAATCCATCTTAAAACATCAGGAACAATATTCCTCAGCAGTCTCACTTCTGACTATTAAATTGATACTCCATTTACTCCATAGCTGCCTAGGTCAAGTCTGCTTATGGCTCAATGAGCAAAGTTGAGACTCACCAGCCCACCACATAATCTTGTCTATATCAAACTCTCCTGAAACGTCTACTATTTTCACAATGTTCTATGTCCATAATGCTCTTCAAGTTATACCTTTAATCTTTGCTTCTTGAAATTTCTCAGATATTCCCAATTGTTTTATGCTTCTCAGACCTTGTTCATGCTGCTTTGTCCAATTCAGAACACTTAGTATCCACTTCCAGCTTTTTCCATATTCTACCCATTACTTCAGCTCAGCTCTATTAACAATGTAGCAATACTTTTGCCTATCTTAGACTTGCAATTCTTTTCTCTTTGAATTCTATGCAGTTGGCTTAGGTTTCTTTGATTATATTTGCCTATCGAACCTTTCAATGTATTTATAATACCTATTCCACCCATAATATTGAAGGGCCCTAAAGTCTGGGAACATTTTCAGCATATTTTCTTCACTCCTTACTTGCAGAGGTAGCCAAACTTTTTTCTTGTCTGCCACATATTGGAAGAAGAAGAGTTGTCTTGGGCCACATGTTAAATACACAAACACTAATAAAAGCTGATGAGGAAAAAGCAAAAAAAGGCTCATGCATACTTTTCACAAGACCTGACACCATGGATGAACAAAACAGTTTTTAAGTAATCTGCTTGTGGCCCCAGGAGCCTCAGGTTGGACACCTGCCTGTATGATGTCTTTCCTTTTTCAGCAAATGCCTTGCTAATATGTATTTAAGTGCATACGTATTGGTTCTAGCTAGTAAAATATTGGGGGATGGGCCACCAGCCATTTTGTTGCTTGGAGAAAATGTCTTTCCTGAAGCTTATTTGAGTTCTTACAACAAAGGAATTGTGTCAGAATCACATTCTGGGATTTGTACCAGGCTTTCACCACAAAGTGAGAAGTGTTTGAAAAGGTAACCCTGGAGTGTGTTATAATCTTTCACTAAAGAAGTGTTAATGGCAGCACTTTAGAATATAAAAATTAACTATAGGATAATCAACCACACACTTGTTTGTCAAAAAATAGAATAGATATATAATAAATTAGAAATGGTGTTGCTACAAGATTGAGACAATATCATGTTGGGTATGATAGAAAAAAAAGATTGAGATCTGTCATATGAGGTGGCATCACAGTATACGTGTTGGTCACTCTTATTTATAACCAAACTTTAACTTGGTATTTATCTCTCTTCGATTTGCAATTTCCTTAGATTGTTGATTAGAGAAAAATTTCATTTTTTTCAATAATAATTTCAGCAAGTTCAAAACCAGTTGTTTGGGGGAGAAAAATCTTCACTGGGGATTTTATTTTGCATTTTCCAATTTGGTTCCACATAATTCATAGTAGATCACACCAATATCTTGGATAAAAAAAAATTATTCCCAAAATTTTAGGAGATTGTTTGGAGAGTTAAAAAGATAAATAGCATTATTATGGTTGTCCAATGTGCCATTGCCCCTGAAAGGTACAATATTCTTAGAAATTTTGAAGCATAGTATGGTCCCAATTGTTCCAAGGAAAAATGGAGTTCCAGAGAAAGGTTGAGTCCCTTTACTACTGTATAGATTATGCAACGGTGAGAGAAAATTGACATTAAAAATCCAGACATGCACTCTTTAATGCAGTGGCAACTAGCCACACATGGCTATTTTAATGTGTTTAATGCCATATTTTCAAATTTAAAAACTGAAGCAGTGTAAACAATTTCCCAATAAACACAGCTACTGTTTGGGTGGGATGATAGTTCCTCTAGGTATGGCACCATTTTAGGAGACTGTTTTGTGTCAGTGTGCATTTCTAGTATTGTGCAAAGCACATCCCAGATCTCCTTGATACTCATCATTCACTCTGTTCAAATGGTCTTTTTTGGATGTGTGGAACACTGCAATATGCTTATTTAAATATTTTATGTGGACAGGGCCGGGCATGGTGGCTCATGCCTTTAATCCCAGCACTCTGGGAAGCCTAGGCAGGTGGATTGCCTGGGCTCAGGAGTTTGTGACCAACCTGAGCAGGAGTTAGACACCATTTCTAAGAATAGCTGGGCATTGAGGCAGGCACATGTAGTCCCAGCTACTTGGGAGGCTGAGGCAAGAGGATCACTTGAGCCCAAGAGTTTGGTTGCTGTGAGCTATGATTTGACAGCTATGAGATCACAGCAACCAAGAGTTTGGTTTCTCTACTGAGAATGACAAGAGTGAGACTCTGTCTCAGAAAAAAAAATAAAGAAAAAATAAAAAAAAATTTATTATTATTTTTATCTCTCTCTTTTTTTTTTTGGCCGGGCCTGGGTTTGAACCCACCACCTCTGGTATATGGGGCCGGTACCCTACTCCTTGAGCCACAGACACCGCCTAGAAAAAAATAAAAATATTTTCCGTGGACAGCATGAGTAGTAATTAAATTGAAATAACTATGATAGCTATAGTTATAATATAATTAAATTATATTTTTAGCTTACAAGTATTGACACATCATTAGATTTAAAATGAAAATATACTACTGTGTGGAATGGAATGGAGATGTAGAATAAGGAAATATTTTAAAAAGTAAAAGATTTGTCAAAATTTATGATGGATTGCAATTACAATGTGTTGCATCAGAGCAACAAAAAAATTACTTGTTCGTTGTGTTAAAAATTAAATGTAGCATAGTAGATAACATTAGGAAAGATTTTCAGCAAATATATAAGGAATTTCATTTCTATCAACAGTCGAAAAGCGTCAATATTATTAGTTACCTTAAATCAGAATTAAATGTCTGACAAACATTTTAAAATTATTTTTAAACTAATCTGAAATTAGTAAATTTCAGCAGATTACAAAATGACATGGTTTCTCTCTCAATAAAGAAGGCTATTTTTATATGGAGGAACAGAAAGTGTTATTTCAGGTATGGAAATTTTGTTATAAAATTATGAGGGAGACTAAAAACTACACATCCTAAAGTGAAATAATTGTCAAGTAAGCCACAGAACTGTGAATTCAAATATGAAACATTTCTATCAATATAAAAATTACTTATTTAATATTTGAAAATTTGTCTTGTTATCTTTTTTCTTTAGCTTTAGATGGACCATGGCTTATGTGACATATGCTGTCCAATTAATATTTTGGGTGGATGATTACATATTAAAATGATAATATTTCAGATACATGGGATTGAATAAAATATATCACTAATGCTAATTTTACCAATTTCATTTTACTTTTTTAGTATGGCTGCAAGAAAAATTAAAATTACAAGTGTGGTTCACTTACGTTTCTATTGGACAATGCCAATCCAGAAAATAAGCTCCTGGAAGACGGGGGCTGTTGACTGTCTTGAAAATTACTGTTTTCCTAGTTATGAGAGAAATATACTTGGCCTATTAGAAACATCCATGAGAAGTTGGTAGTTAAAAAATATGTTTAAGTGAAAAAAAATCTACCTGTTTAGCTCTCTTCCTAAAGAAAATTATGTGATCTTTAAGCAGAAGACCCCATCTGTCTTCCTCTATTTCCTCTGTCTCTCTCTCTGCATTTGTTCCTTCTCTCTGCTTATTTCTCATGAAACATGATTGTCATGAAAAATTCACAGTTAGAAAGTTTAATATCTGTTTTGTGATGTCACTCTAGAGAGGGAACTACTTACTATTAATAACTTGGCACATTTTGAATTGGTCACAGCTATCATTCTCTTTCCAGATTTTTTAAAACATAACTGGCATCATTATATAAAGTCTTTGATATTTTCTGCCCATATTATGCTTTTATAAATTTAGATGATAGAAATAGTGCTTGCTTGTAAGAATTCCAGCAATTACCAAATGTATCTCATAGAAATCCAACATTGTTTTCCTCTTCAGACATCGATTTTTAATCTTTCCCTATGTTGTCTTTCTTGGCAAATGCAATGGCATTGTTCTTTTGAAAATTAGGTAGGATCACATTAATACACATATGGGCATATTGTCTCAAGTCTGTCTTGGTTCTATAGGGTTAATCTTATTTGCTCTTCCAGTCAGCCTCCGAGGAAATCCATGACTCTTATCATCATCGCCCTTGGCCAGCAGTCTTGGCCCTTACATTGCCTTTTTAAGCCCTTACCCCTTAATCCCCACTCAAATGCTACAGGTCTTCCTGTAAGCTTTATGGCATGGCCCATCTTTAACAATATTTCTTAAACTGCATGCTCAGCTCCTTTCTGACCTTTCCCTTCCCAGTCAGCTAACTGGTTGTTAACTAGGATTTATTTGAGAACACTGCAACCCTTAAGTTTTCTTCCAAGTGACAAGTATCATCTTTCTGTGGTGGGGGGCGTTTCACCCTTTGCGTCTCACAGGTGTTTCTAAACCTTTTGCCCTCTCTAGTCCCTGATGTTTTCCCCCAGGTTTAGGTGTCATGCCATCAGGCTGTCCTGTACCCCCAGCTATGTTATTTATTTATTTATGATATTTTCTCAACTTGTTGTCAGTCATGTGGATCCTGGCTTACTTTCATCTTCACTACCACTCCTGTCAAAACTCCTAAGAGCCTTCTCATTCTGAGTTCTTATTTTTTTACTTTCTACATCCTATCTGCCTCTCTCTGTCTTACAATCATGATCATAATCCACACATTTTCACTAGCAAATTCCCTGAAATCTTAATTTGCAGTGTCTCATTGTTTTCCTTTGAGCTGTCACTCTGACACCGTACGGGCCCTACTAGGGGCCACAACACTGAATTTGTGAACACCTAGTCTGTGTCCTTGTCTCCTCCATGGCTTCCTTAGGGTAGCTTATCTTAGTCCATCATTTTAAAAACTCCATTGCAGAGAAATTCAGCTATTGCCCATTCTTACTTTCTGGTAAATCTCTGGCAAAACCACAACTCTAGTTAAAATGAATGCTCTGCCTATTACAACCGTGCAATCCCCGTCGGTGAATGTGGCTGCAGAAAAGCAGTGATGTTGGCCTGTCTCACGTGAAGTTTCAGGAACCTTTAATACTGCCCTGCTGTCAAGACCGAATTTGCCTAAATTCATCATCTTTTCTACTTTCTTGAATAAATATCACATATCTTTTCCTCTCCTCAAAACTTCAAAACCTTCTTAATCATTTTCACTCTCCCAAAATGCCCTGCCTTCTATTTTCACTCTCCAAGTAAGGGGTCTGAGACTAAGAACCTCTCCCTTTGTAATCTTGACCTCATCTCCTTTGAACTAATCAAGGAAAATTATCTGTCAATTTTTTCCTGTATGATCAATTTACTCCTGTCTTAATTTATTCCTATGGGAAACAAAAAAGTATGCATTTTCTGTCATCCTGTAAAAAAGAAATTCATTTTTCTCCAGCTCCTGCTTCTGCCCATTTTTCTCATCTATAAGCCCCCCAGAAAAGTTGTTACACTTGTTCTAAATACTTTTATTCACTCATTTCAATTAGGATTTCCCCCACACTACTACAACAAAACCAGTTTTGTGAAGGTCCCAAAACCTTTCACATTGCTAAATACAATTCTCAGTCATCATCCTAGCTGAATTTTCTTTTTTTTTTTTCTAGCTGAATTTTCAACAGGATTTCATCAATAAATTTATGAATCCGTCCTCCCTGACTCACCCGCTTGCTTGGCTTCATAGTACCACACCATGTGCTTCTGGTTTACTATCATTCTTTTTAGTCTCATTTGTTACTTTCCTCCTCATCACTGGTTGTTTAAATATTGTATCCCATGACCCAGTCCCTGAATCTCTTTACTGTCTATACTTATTTCTACAGAATGGCTATGAATACTACCTAGTGACTATTGATTCCTACTCTTGAACCCCTGGTCCAGATATTAAAATTCCAAACTACTTCCCCAGTGTCTCCCATGCTGTGAGTCTTCTTCAACTCCACGGAATGCAAACCCAGCTCCTTATCTCTGTTCTCACATCACTACCCAGTCCCCAAACTTTGCTCCTCTGAAGTCTTCCCCATCTCAATAAAGACCAATTCTGCTCTTCCAAACTAACTGGTAAAGAATGGTCAGCTCTACGAATTTACTTTTAAATCAAGAAGCATGAGTTCCTTAAAAAGTATTCCTAGTAATATCATTCATTTTGTAATCATTAAAGGCAGTATTTTATATTTTAAAAATTTAATTCAAAATTATTATTATTTTGTGCTGATTATTGAGACACAGTGCTGTTGAATAAATTAAGTGATTCAGGTTTCTCAGAAAAATTATTCAATATAGGGAGCCAACCTCTTATTTGTTCTTAAATACATTTTTATTTTCAAAATAGAGAATTTAAGTCATTCTATTGCTCTGTGTACTAAAAAAGATGCTAAACATGTTATTTCTTTTTAGTGCTATCACTAAAGAGATACTTTGTCAGTGTAAGATCAATTGGAGTACTTCCCCAAACACTAAGGAACATCTATTCAAATATTTCCATCTCAAATGAAAAACCATAAGATAATTTCTAGGTAACTCGAGAATTTTGAAAATAGCTTGAAACTACATCTCCTCTCCCAGACTTGCTAAGGTTAACATGAACAAGTTTTGAGAATAAGAAATGCCATTACATCTTATGTTTAGATACATAGATAATTAAGATGGGTACTGTTTATCAAGTTAGTCACATGCTTACTAAATCAAAGTTTGTGAGCTAGTTGAAAGAGAAGTAAGAGAAGGTGCATTTGAATTACATAGGTTAATTTCTCAAAATATGTACACTAATCACAAGAGACTACATCTAGTAATTAGGAGTAAACATATCTAAAAAGTTCTCAAAATAAAGCTACTCCTGCCCATTTTTCTATTTAGTTTTAAGAGTGAATAGAAAAGTATTTTGGAGAAAGACATAATCTTAGATAGCTTGAAGAATGTCTGCAATAGGAAAGGTAGAGTTTAAGCCAGACTTGGATGGAATTGAATCAAAGGTAAACAGGATAAAACTTTCGGAAAGACACAGAAATGGTATTAAAGATATTAAAGTTAAGAAAGGCAAAACAAACAATTTCAAATTATGTAAAGAGTACAAAAACTAAGAGTCCTATAATATGTTTTTAGCAAACTTAATGCCTTAGGAGGTACATCCAAAGCTGTTAAGAGGACAAAGAGGGTAAAGAATTAGAAACTGGGGAAGGAGTCAAAATGTTCATACTACCCCAAAGTGATTTACAGACTCAATGCAATCTAACTCTAAGCATTGAAATACTAACTTCATAGTTCACACATCTAGAAAAAGTAATTCTAGTTTTCATTTAGAAATGGAAAAGAGTCTGAGTAGCCAAAATAATCTTAAGTAATCGGAACAAATCTGGTGGTATCACATTACCAGATTTCAAACTATACTACAAGCCTATGATAACCAAAATAGCATGATATTGGCACCCCAAAAAAGAGACATAGACCAGTGGAACAGAACAGAGAACCTAGATATAAACCATCCACATATAGACAACTGATCTTTGAAAAAGCAGACAATAATATACATGGGGAAACAGAGACCCTAGTCAATAAATGGTGCAGGGAAAATTGTATAGCAACATGCAGGAAAATGAAATAGGATTAGTCTCTCTCCCCACTCACAAAAATTAATTCCAGATGGATGAATGGCTTAAATGTAAAGCATGAAACCATAAGAATTCTAGAAGAAAATTTTGAAAAAACACTGCTAGATATAGACATAGGCAAAGAATATGAAAAAGACCACAAAGACAATCTCAGCAGCAACAAAACCTAACATATGGGATTTACTTAATTAAAAATTTTCTTCACAGAGAAGGCAACAATAGAGTGAATAGACAACCTACAGAATAGGAGAAAATATTTGCATGCTGTACATCTGATAAAGGGTTAATATCCAGAATCCATAAAGAACTCAGGCAAATCAGCAAGAAAACAATCCCATCAAAGAGTGGACAAAAGATATTAAGAGTAGCTTTCCAAAAAAGGGCAGGCTAATGGCTAAGAAACATGAAAAAAAAATGCTCAACATCATTTTCAAGGAAATGCAAATCAAAATCATAATGGGATATCACCTAACTCCAGTGAGAATGACTTTTATCAAAAAGTCCCCAAATAGCAGATGCTGGTGTGGATGCAGAGAGAAAGGAACACTCACACTGTCAGTGGGACCGCAAACTAGTACAACATCTGTGGAAAGTTGTATGGAGATACTCAAAGAACTAAAAGTAGATCTACCATTTCATCCAGCAATCCCACTACAGGGCATTTACTCAAAGGAAAATAAGTCCTTTTATCAAAAAGACATGTGTACTCTAATGTTTATATCAACACAATACACAATTGTAAAGATATGGAATCAACCCAAGTGCCCATCAATACGTGAGTGGATTAATAAAATGTGGTATATGTGGAACATGGAGTACTACACTACCGTAAAAGAATGGGGATCTACTGCCTATTATAACAACCTGGATGGAACCAGACACCATTATTCTAAGTGAAGAACTTAAAGAAAGGAAAGGCAAACGCATGTACTCACTGTTAAATTGGAGCTAATCAAGCAAAACCCATGTGCACATATGGTAGTAAACCTCCAGGGAAAGCAAGCGGGTGGGAGGGGGCTGTAGGGCAGGGGTAAGTTCACACATTTCAGGTTCACACCCTGCACACTATCCAGGTGATTGACACACTTACCACTTGGACTCAAACTGTGAAAGAAATTCATGTAACCAAAACGTTGATACCTTTGTAATATTGAAATAAAAAAAGAAATTTAAAAGGTAAGCTACCTGGCAAAGTTGGGTAGGTAGCATCATAAAGGGCTTTAAAGCAGTGAGCACAGGGTTTGGAAGGGCAGACTTACCCATCCGAGTGTTCACTTTCGTGAGCAATCGGAATGTGTGACCCTCCTCTGCAAGGAGCTTCAGGGCTGCCACCAAGAGGGAGCCTGGCAAGACAGTGCCATGACTCGGGATTGAGGAAAGAGTGTGGGCTTTGGAATCTGACAGTCTTGGTGCCATGTAACAGCAGCTCTAGTTCTTAGTCCCTTGATCTTGTACCAGAGTTTTAGTTTCTTCATTTTGAAATGTTATAAAATATTCATTTTCAAAGTTTTAATAAAGATTTATATAATATTTTCATAAACATTTATATTAAATGTTTTTCAAAATATCTAAAATTTTAATTTTAATAATTATAATATATTAATACGTAGCTAATTATATGTATCCCTTTGCATGTCTTTATATATGCATTTAGAAATGGAACAAAATGTAGGAAGGTGTATACCCATAATGCAGGCCACCCCTGCAGGTAGAAGTGGCTGAGGGTTGGGGTAGCCGACCTCCATTTTGTTATGTGGAGTGCAATAACTTGTACAAATTAGGGAGGAGAGAAAGTAGCCAAAAAATAAAAAATAGACTGCACTAAAGAATTGAATGCATGCTATGATTTCATTCATATAAAATTTTATAAAATGTGCATAAGAAAATAAGCGACATATGTCGTTAGGTTGATACCCACTGACTTATAAGAATGTCTGTGGTACAGTGTCAGCTATCAAGTGACAAATATAAATTATGAAATCATACGTGTGGAATGATGCTATTTTGGTCTGCACAAGTGAAGACCAACACTGTATGTGTGTGTTGACCTGCTTGTCTGTATGTATAGGAAGGCTGTTGGGTGGGGACATGGAAAAGGTTCTTATATCTGCCTTTGTATACCCGTTTATCATTGTTTTATTTGTTGTAATAAGCTTAAATTATTTTTTTAACTTGAGACCACAAGTAAATATTTTTAAAAATAAAAACATCATTAGAAACTAATATTTTTTGAGGAATATATATCAGACAATGTTAAGGACTGTCTGCTTATTGTCTCATTTGATTCTCAAAAGTCTATTAGGTAGGCACTTTTATTAACTCTTTGGCTCAGTTTAGAAGACTGAAGCAGAAAGCTTATATAACTTGATCTAAGTCATAAAGCCATAGACAAATGTTCTAACTCAATGCTAAATCACTATACACTTGCTAACATTGCTAAAACTAAAAACAACAATGACAAAAACAAATCCACAAACTGGCAGTGCTAACAGCTGGCTAGGATTTGAAGCATTTGGAACTTTCAAAGAACCCTGGAAGGATAGTTATTTTAGGAAAATGGCTGGTAGTTCTTAAATATTTAAACATACATCTATCATATATCTCGCAACCCCATTTCTAAAGATGTGAATAAGAGTAACGATAACTATATTTACACATAAATCTGCATATCAATGTTTATAACACATTCATGTTCTCTAAAGATTGGTAATAACCCAGGTGCCACTTACAGATTGTATGAGTAAGCAAATTGTGGTCCATCCATACAGTGAAATGCCACTTGGCTATAAGAAAACAAAGCCTCTTGATTCATACAATAACACAAATGAATCTTAAAGGTACTTTCCCATTCACAAAAAGCTGCCTACACCATGATTTCCTCTATCTGACACTCTAAAAGAAGTGAGACTATAGAGATGGCAAACGGACAAAAGGGCCAGGGCCATGGGTTCAAGGCAGTGATTTTCTACAAAGGGACTGTAGAGGGAAATTTTGGATGTGTTGGCCCTGTTCTGTTTAGATACTCAGTTTTATGCATTTGTCAAAACTCCATGGAATTGTGCATCATAAAGTGTGAATTGTGCTGAATACATTAAAAAAAAATAAAACAGGGTATGAAAGTAGGTAGTGCTGAGTGGAATCCTCATTGTGATAAGGGAATCTGTGTTCCAAGTGAATCACTTAATCACACTGAAGGGGATTCAGAAAAAGGATCTTACTTCAGTAACTTTGGAATTGCTTTGAACAATAAGCAACTTGTAAGATGCTGTATTGTAGGATATTGTAAGACTACTAAACACTACACATATGCTGTGCTGTTCGTGGTGTTTTGTTTTTCCTCACAGGGATATGTGTTAGTAATTCTTTAATTAAATACTAGAATTAAACTAATAATTAGATGAGAGCCAGGATTTTCATGACCTGAGAAAGAAGACAGAAATAAGGAAAAAATTATCTTTGTGGTGCTATATTCAAGTTAGGGTTATCAGTATGGACTTCAGAAAGTTATAAATAAAGTTAGAGAGATCCAGAGATCAGTACAGGTGTGTAAGTATGTGTGCGTGTATATCCACATGGGTCAGTCTACAGATGTATTTTCTAGCTCAAGTCACTAAAAAGGACCAAAAGCAGAGACAGTGGGGCGGCAGTTACTGCCTCCAGAGCCCAGAGTATGGTTTCTAAATACCTTTCCCCAATGAAAGTACACAAGGCTTCTTAAAGACCAAGTTCATCCAGGACTCAGACAAAGAATTACTGAATGGAACTGGAGGACACTGGAATATTTTGATGAAACCGAAATATTTTGTCATTCCAGAAAGTAAGGGAGTGTTAAGAAAAGACAAAGAAAAAAACAAAAAGAGAAGAGAAAAGAGTCCAAGAACCCTTATGGAAAAGCTCCCAATGACCACAAATGAAACAGCTTCAGCAACAGATGAAATGACAATGGCATTGGATGATAATTCAAAATCTAAGAATTGGAATGAACCCATACAGGTATAAGTAACTGAATGAGCGGGGAAGTTAGGATGACTATTTCCTACCAAAGAATTTCAATTAATAAATTTAGATGGAACAAGCAAAATAGAAAATCATTATAGTAGTAATTGCTTCAGGGACAGATACTCTGACAGATGCTAAAATCTGGGTGAAAGTTAAATATAAACAGTACATTTGCACAGACTCAAGGTAGCTCTTTCCAAACACTCAGTAATTATTAAGGGGAAAAATAACTTTATAGTGGAGAATCCTGGCAGTAGCCACTGTGACTAAGAGGCCATGTGACTTTGGTCCTGAAAGGATGCACAGAGGACAGCGTGTCATCTCTGTGGCAATCTTCCCGATAGCACATTACACCGACTGTAAAACTGGAAAATATTAAACAAATACATTTTCAGATACAAAATAACTGACAAATTATCATTGTCAAAGACAAGGAAAAAAATAAAGAATTTTTTGGAGGAGACCAATGAGATATAGAATGCGATGGGGGTTCCTGAATTGCATTTGGGAACAGAAAAAAAGATGCAGTGGAAAAAGGTAGAATCGAAATAAATTGTCTAGTTGAAGGGTATTGCTTCAAGGTTAATTTCTTATTTGATATTTGTTCTATGTGACAGTTAATATAAGGGGAAGCTGTATAAGAGATATATGTGACATGTATAGTTTTTGAAAGTACTATGTAAGTCTAAGTTATCTTAAAATAACAATTTAAAATGATGTGTGCAGCTAGTCAAGAGAGTATTTTCAGGACTTGTTTTGGTTGTCCCTTTCATCACACAAAAATATCTCCTCATGGATCAGAAATATAACAGAAAAAAATAAAGGTTAAGAGGTGTGCACTCTGCATCTAGAGATAAATAGGCCCTGGTGGCTGAAACAGGGCTGTGGAAAGTAGTTTAATAATGTTTTACATGAGATAAGGCAAAGAATACAGTCTTAGGAAAACCAGGAACTAGAGAGAAGAGAGACAAAGGACCCAAATGCAGGCCGATTATTGAACAGTCACTGTAAATATTCCCCCTTAGCTTTCTTTGCTACAGGTTATATAAATAAAAATACTTTATTTTTCATCTTCCTTGAGAACTAGATTGTGATCCCTTTCTACTCACTGAGATGACAGTATTAATTTTGAGTGAGGGCTTCTCAGTGTAAATATAATCTTGTTAGAAGAGAATCCTTGGGGTATTCCTATTATTTCTGCCTGAAAAAGAAACATGTAAGGATAAAGTCCCACATTACAAAGGACAGCATGGAGACAGAGTGAACCCCCTTTCTTTTTCTTTTCTTTTCTTTTTTTTTTTGTAGAGACAGAGTCTCACTTTATCGCCCTCGGTAGAGTGCCGTGGCGTCACACAGCTCACAGCAACCTCCAACTCCTGGGCTTAGGCGATTCTCTTGCCTCAGCCTCCCAAGTAGCTGGGGCTACAGGCGCCTGCCACAACGCTCAGCTATTTTTCTGTTTTTGCAGTTTGGCCGAGGCCGGGTTTGAACCCGCCACCTTCGGTATATGGGGCCAGTGTCCTACTCGATGAGCCACAGGTGCCTCCTCGAACCCCCTTTCTTGATGTTATCCTCCAACAATTACGGCAGTCGGTCATGACTTCTTGACTCTGTACATACGTTAGGACTGCTGCTTTCTTTTTATTAGCAGAAAAATGTAATTTTAATTAGGTCAGATAAAAGCCAAAATCATGCTACTTGAGATGAATATGATAATATAATTCTAAAGCATACAAATAAATCTTAATGCAAGAACAAATAAAACCCAATAATCAAAAATTAATTAACTCTAGAAGAGATGAAAAAATGGGCAATCTGAAAGTCTTTAGAAAATCTGTACTTAGAATACAAAGTAGTAATTGAAAGATAAGATCCATAAATAGAATAATAATCCATGAAATAAAAGATATACAACTAAGATAAAAACCAATGGATTTAAAGAAAAAAAAAACAGCTAAAAATTGTGAGGAAATTTGAGATATAAAGCCTAAGGTAATTACGAGTGCAGAGGAATTTTTTTTAATTTCACAAAAGATACCTAAGAGAAATCTGCAGAAAACAGCATATTGAATGACAACACGTTTAAAAAGTATTTCATACAGTTATAAACTTTGAAGAGATAGATCTATGCATTCAATTCAATTTGGGCATTTTGCAGGACTTGACCAATTTATCGAACTTCTATGGAAGAATTTTGAATGACAATAACCAAACAATTTTTTAAAATAAGCTATTATAGGGGTATCACTTACAAAACACCGATATTTGTTTTAAAGTATAATTGCTAAGGCATTGTGGTATTGATACAGAGAGAGGCAGGACAGATCAATACATATGTAGAAACTTGGCAAATAAATGCCAAAACACATTAGTTGTTAAACAATAAGCACTTCAGTAAATGTTGCTGGGTAATATTCAGATGGAAAAGGAAAATTATATTCTTGTCTTATAAATTTACAAAATAATTCAGCTGTCATTAGAGAACAAAATACAAAAATCAGGATGTTTAACCTGAATTTTGGAAGAACTTATGCCTATTATTTTTATAAGCATAGACTATTATAGTATTTCTTGAATGAGTCACCAAAAAACAAAACTATAACTCTGGCAATATTGTGTATTTTATTGGTCAATCAGAGGTTAAAAAAAAAATCTCACTTGGGTGAAAAAAATTGCTAAAAATCTTACAGCTTCACATCAAATCCAAGTTAGAAATAGGATTAAATTCACAAAAATGAGTGGCTATTTGGTTAATAAATTCAAATATTTGAACAGTTTTTAGTTTATTGAAAAAAATCTATGAAATTTGGTATCAAGCTAGAGTATAAAGGCACAAATCTTGTGTTCCTGTTTATTTACCGTCTGTTATTACTTTTTATGTGCTATTTCAGCACACTGACAACACTAGTATTTTAGGTTAGGCACGTAATATTTTAACTGCAAAAAAACAAAGAATAAAAAAGTAATGATAAGAACAGAGAAAACTAATTAATTTGATGCAATGGTATTAGCAATTTTGTAACCATTTATTTGTGATCATTATAATAGCCTATAATGAATTTATTTACATTTTAAAGTGTTTTAAACATTTAAAAGTATTAGAGTCATTTGTTGTATAACAATATTTCAGCCAGTGATGGATTTCACATATGGCAGTGGTCTCGTGAGACTATAATGGATCTGAAGAAGTCCTCTAGCTTAGTGACATCATGCCATTGTCATGTCACAGTATAATGCATCATCTTTTTTTTTTTAGAAATGTTTAGATTCACAACTGTCTCAGTATTCAGTGCAGTAACATGCTGTACAGGTGTGTAGGCTCGGAGCACTAGGCCATATCTTACAGCCAAGGTGTGCAGCAGGCTACATACACCATCTAGGTTTGTGTAAATATGCTCCGTGGTGTTTGTAGACTAACGGTGTGTTTCTGAGGACGTATCTTCACCATTAAGCAAGGCATGACTGCATATATATATTAGGCTTGTAAGAAGTATAATTAATTAAATTTGGATCAACACTCAAATATTTGAAGTTATCTAATTAACTCAACTTATTGTGATTTATTAATCCTGTCATAACGTGTGAATGCAGTATTTTGAGAAATAATGTTTGAAAATTAATAGGCATTAAATAAACTGCAAATGAACATGAATAGATTTGTCAAAAAGAGACAAAAGATTGACATAACTGACTATACTGAAATAACTTCTCTATATATACCATAAATGTAACAAAATTCAATGCATCTTTTAAAAGATTGAAATAAAAATAAGTAAAAGGAAATATTTGAATCACCAAAAGTCTGATGAAGTAGAAAAAAAATAGTAAGTTTGTTTAATACAAATTAATATATATAAATCAGTGGCCTCTCTAAATATAAATGAGAAGCAATTCAAAAGTATAATGCAATTAGTTATCTCACATTAGCAAAAGAAAATAATAAGATTTGAAAATAAACTGCAGGAAAGGATAACATTTTAAAAAAGGCTTATATTGAGAGAAGAAAAGTAATTCATGGGATAGCATAATTCTTAAAAATATACTATAACAATGCTAATTATATATAAATTAACATATACAATTAAATATATTCAAAGAAAATATATGGATTTTCTTGGATTTAGCCTAATTTTTCTTCAGTTCAAAATTGCACATATATTTGAAGAAATTGTAAAACAGTACAATGAGAGGGGACCAACTCCATGAGAAATTGAGAAATACCATAATGTATCATAGCATATGTAGACAACGAAGAAATAAAACAAAATTGGGAATCCAGAAACTGAACCTAATTGTTTAGTTCATAAGGAAGATGAAATTCCACATTTGTTGGAAAAGAAGTATGATTCAATAAATTGAACTGGGATTACTGGGTAGCCGTATGGAAAGAAAAAATCTTTATATTCCAACCTCATTTCTTACAAGGAGATAAATTTCAGATGACTCACAATTATGGAAAATTGAAGCCATAAAAATAAATAATAGAATACATATGATACTTTTTATGGTGTTGAAACATGATAGCCTCTGTAAACACAATAGTAAATGGAACAGTTATTAAAAAAGTGAGAGATCTGATGTGCAAAAATTAAAATTGTAAGTATATAGAAAAAGAGTAAAATTTACTCAAAAGAGAACAAATGATTTATTTTCTTCACTTATTAAAAGCTCATAAATCAATAAACTACTGATAAAATTATGTGTACAGAACTATTCAACCACAAAACATACATTGATTTTTAAATGTGTAAAAATATGCTCAAATTCAATCATAATAATGAAAATACAAATTAAACCTACACTATTTTACCTACACTGTATTGATGAGAATCACTGGAATCCCTTATTTTCATACATTGCAGGAACTTAAATTGGAACAATCTCTGAAGAGAATAATTTAACAAAATATATCAACATCAAATTACCCTTCAGTTCAGAGATTCTACTTTAGGAATTTATCCAAAAGTATACATATGCCAGTGTTATTTATTGCAGCATTATTTGTCTTAGCAAAATAATAGAATGACCTAGATGTCTATATGGCGCATTCAGAGAGTGAAATGTCATGTGGGCAAGGAAAATTATTTTCTATAAAACCGAATGATATTTGATACATATTATTTAGTGAAGAAAGCTGATGAGAAAAGTATCAATGTTAATCTCTTAAGCTTGCTGTAGACACTAGATATTTCAAATAGTGAGTGGAATGGAGTTCCTTTCCTCAAGTAGCTTATTTTCTAATAGTGGAAGACAGGAAATAAAAATGTAAACAAGTCACTTAATTTCAAAAGATAATCTCAAATACTGAGAATTATTGTAGAAAATGTAAAACAGTTAATGCAAAGTGACCAGCAGTGGGATTAGGCTCCTTGGAGAAGGATGTTTTCTCTAAGGTTTTGGGACAAGGTTGAGTCAAGTATGGCGGGATGCCTGTGAGGCATACATTCACAAAACGATGAATGAAAGCTATTTTTCATTTGTTTAAAAGTTTCTGTATAAGTATATACACTGGTATATTTATATTTTCATCAATTATCTCTGAATAATAAGTAATCAAGTATCAACTGTGGTTGCCTCAGGGAAACGAAAGACTAGGATGTGAGAAACAGATTTTTTCTTGTATTCCCATTCGTATCATTTATACTTTTTGGAAACTACATTGTGTATATTACCTCCTGAAATAACTATATAAATAAATACAGACAGAGAAGTCTTATGTTCCTGTGTTTCCTCAGTACTTACATGTTGGCAATGATGGGGCATAATTTTAAAATGGCAGTAATGTTAATGAAGTAAATTTTACATATTTGTTTGGAGTATACAGGAAAATGTCTTTTGAAAAATCCATTAATACAATTTAAATAAAATATTTCTTCATGGTCGGTTTCTGTGGCTCAAGGAGTAGGGCACCAGCCCTATATACCGGAGATGGTGGGTTCAAACCTGGGCCCGGCCAAAAACTGCAAAATAAATAAATAAATAAATAAATATCTATATTAGCTCAGAAACAGAAAGACCTTGCCCAAGCTGAAATCCAGAAGGTTCTAAAAGAAAAAGAACAACTTATTGCAGATCTGAACTCCATGGAAAAGTCCTTGTCTGACCTCTTCATATATATATTCATTCTTAACTGTTATCTTGGGGAGAATTCTTGTTTGGAAATGGGAAGGTGTAGTATGTTGGATATCTAAAAAATTGAAATTATATTTAATTTTGGCCCTCATTGGATACATTATCATTGTCCATTTTTATTGTAATGAGTTGAATGAGATAGACAAATGAACACGAGTAAGGCCATAACAGAAGTTAAGCTCCCTTCATTCCTGAACGTAAAAATACAATGTTCGGGGAACTCTTCTAGAAACTTTACTGAAGGATCTGTTGTTAGAAGTTGATAGAACCAATGACAAAGAGTGATTTTATTGTCTCTAAAACTATTTTATACTCTAAGACATTCCAGCCATAATCTTTAAGCACAGAAAAATCATGTTATTGTTTATTATAACTTTGATGATGCTATCATTAGGGACTCAATATATAATAATTTATTTTCTATGTAATTTCAAAATATAGAGGTATTCACTTAATTCTGCAAAGAGCTTAATGTTTAGATTGCTTGTCTCTTTTCAACAAACATCTTATATTTTTCTAAGTCTCAAGGAGAAAGATTTTCAGAGAAGCACATGTTAAAAATTTGTAGGTCTTTAAAAATATATATAACTATTTTTTGAGGGGAAACATAAAATATATTTATTCGTTATATTATTTTTCTTGAATGAAACTTTAGCAGACTGGTGAAGTATCTATTAGAGAATTTACTGGCACATAAACAATTTGTTATAGAAATCTTTCTGAAATCTTCCTTTTCAAATCCACCATGAAATTTTGTTTCAGTTTCAGATATTTCACTACTAAAATATTCTCCCAGGATAACTCTTATTTAGAAGTTGGAAGTCAAGTGAAATTTTAGAGTCTCATCACAAGGCTTAATATATTTGATTAAAAATATATTGTTCTAATTAGCAACCACTAGCAAGAGTTTATAAATTAAGGCCCTGAAAATGCAAACTTATTTTATATCCTATGCTATAACGGGTTGCACTTACCACTTACCTCTTTAATTGTTAGGTTTATTTTGAGAGCCTTGAATTGATTTTATTTTATTTGGGAATTTTTCCTACAGTATTGCAATAGAAATTCACACATTTAAAGATGACTCTCTCTGAATCTTTCTCCCTGTGTCTCTTTGTCTCTCTCTCTCCCTTTCTCTCTCTGCTTTTGTTTCTGTCTCTTCTTTGTATCTATCTGTCCATCCATCAATCATCACATTTTATGCATTTATAATTTCCTCCTTGTCAATAATAAAATACACGGGATTTTAACGTGGAACGTGTGTACTAGTTTATTACTTTTAATGTAAAACAAAACTAACAAACCAAAAACATGCACCATTTTATATCCTAAACTCCTATTTCCCACCTCTATCTCTGTACTCCTCATCCTCAAATTTTCTTTACTTTCTTACCTTCTGTTTTCTACAATTTGCTATTATTTACTTCTGCTATAATCTACTATTGTCTTTAAACTCCATTACTCCCACTTTAGCAATTTGCTAAAGTCACTAATGGCCTCCTTTTGCTTAACACAAGGAGCACCTTTCAGTTGTTGACTGACTTCGTCTCTAATAAAGTATGTAACATTTCTCTCCATTTTAAAACAGTCTCTCTCGCTGGCTTTTGAACACCTTATCTTTTTGGCTTTAGATACTGATTGGCTGCATTTAAGGGAGAATACTAAACTAATGACTTAAAAATGTGTATTTTGTTCTCATATAAAATAGTTCTGTAATAAGGAAGTTCAGGTGACCTAGCGGCTCTGGGGTGTCACTGATCCCGGATCCTATTTTACTCTGGCATTCCTCCGTGCACCCTTAGTCTAACGTGGCTGCTGCAGCTCCAGCTTTTTTGTTTACACTGAAGGCCAGAAGGAGACAGATGTCAAGGCAAAAGTGACTTTCTAACAGTCACTCCTTCAAACTTTCTTTTTATTACTCTGTACTCTACGAGAGAACACAGTGATATTGTTATGCCTAACACAAAGAAGGCTGGGAACCTAAACATTTTAATAGGGCATCTCCATGTGGAAGCAAATTTGAGTTATTTTAAAGAATAAAAAAGGAACTTTGGTTGCTACTAGCTATCCTTGCTCTGTATATGTTTTCTTTCCTCTTGTTTCAATCACTCCCCTTTGATGATAACTTTCTATCACCAATATTTAAATATATTGAATCTCCTATCTAAAAGAAGAATAAATGTAACCAGACTTCCAGATTTCAAAATCCAGGTTTACCACGTTAGCTTGGGGACCTCAAAAGTAACTTAATCTGACTCTTCAGTTTCCTTCCCCATATCATGGTAGGTAGTGCTTCCTGGACTTGTAGAGTGAGAGAATATTTAACATTACTCTGGTGCAGAGTATGCACTGTGCTTTTGAGACTGATGCTACTGATAATGTTTGAATCCATAATTCAATAACAATACGAACTACTCAGAATGCTGGGTAGTCTTACAGTGAGCATTCTACCAGGAGAAATACAGGACGCTTGCGTTCACTATCACTTCAGCAGCAGGCACAAATGCACCAGATTTTAAGCTTAAAGTCCACCCTCTGCCAAGCAAATTTTCAGATTAAATTAATATGTTTTTCCTATTTCTGTTTTCAGCAGTCGGCAAAAACATGTAAGCCCTGCCTCATGGATTCTCCAAAACAAAACCTTAATTCTTTATCATACCTGATGCAATTCCCTCTCACATTCTGTTGCCCCATTGCAGAAATCCTTTCATTGTGCCCGCTATAATCAATCACAGCTACGTAAATGGCAAACCGTCCTCAATTTCTAAACTTGTCTGGGAGTGTTTTCTTTTCTTTCTTTTTTTTTTTTTTGAGACAGAGTCTCACTATGTTGCTCTTGGTAGAGTGCCAGTGGCATCACAGCTCACAACCTCAAACTTTTGGGCTTAAGCGATTCTCTTGCCTCAGCCCGCCACAACACCCAGGTATTTTTTGTTGTTGTTTAGCAGGCCCTGGCCGGGTTTGAACCCAGCAACCCAGATGCAGGTGGCCGGCCCCCTAACCACTGAGCTACGGGGGCCCGAGCCATAGGAATGTTTTCTTAATGTCCTTACCTTAAGTGAAGTTCCCTTTCTCATGTGAAAATTTATCTGTTTGCTGGGTGCCTGTAATCCTAGCACTCTGGGAGGCAGAGGCAGGTGCATTCCTTGAGCTCAGGAGTTTGAGACCAGCCTGAGCAACAGGGGGACCTCATCTCCACTACAAATAGAAAAACTAGCAGGCGTTATGGTGGATGCCTGTAGTCCTAGCTACTCCGGAGGCTGAGGCAAGAGCACGGGAGTTTGAGGTTGCTACCAGGCTGAAGGAGAGAGACTCTGCCTCAAATAAATAAATAAATAAATAAATAAATAAATAAAATATAAAAGAAAGAAAATGTATCTGTTATGCTATTTTCAAGTGCTGCTTTTTCTAAATCTTAGGGACACCTAGTAAGGATGATGGTATTGCTACCTCTCCTTGGTACATGCAGTTCATTGTCAGTCAGTCTTTTGTAAAACTAAAAACAAAAACCTGGTTAAGCCCTTCATTTATATATCACCTAATCCCAACTTGTTCTTGCCATTTGATGGCTTTACGATAATTTAATCTTTCAAAGATTTTGACATATATTCAACAGATTCTCCTTAAGAACAGACGTGCTGCCATTTTCTTGGGTCAATTCAACACTCAAGTGGTTTATTAATCGCCAGTGTAGTTCCTGACCTTTCTATCTCCAGAGCTTTGAAATAAGGAAGTGTGATGCTTTCAGCTTTGTACTTCTTGCTCAAGATGTTTATGTTATTCAGGGTCTTTTGTAGTTCATATAAATTTTAAAATTGCTTTTTCTGTTACTTGTAAGGAACAAATGGGGTTTTTCATAGGGATTGCTTTGACTCTACAGATTACTCTGGGTAGTATGGAAATTTTGCCAATTTTAATTCTTCCAATCCATAAACACATTTATATTTTCTTTAATTTCCTTCATCAATGTTTTATAATTTTCAGTGAATAAGTTTTGCACCTCTTTGGTTAAGTTTATTCTTAAGTGTTTTATTATTTTTGCTATTATAAATAGGCTTGTTTCCTCTGCCCCTCTCCCCCAGGGTAACAAAGGGATTTCATTTAGAAAAAAAATGAAGAGAAAGCTCAGAGCATTTTCAAAGGGAGCTGGAGGTGGGTCCCTCTTATTGAGGAAAAAGGTGAGAAAGCCAGAGAAGCAAAGGCCTGCAGTGGGTATAAATACTTTCTCAGTTTGAAATTGGTTCAAGTCTTTCACTGGCCTCTCTGTGCCTCCAGGCAGTATTGACTTTTCTTTTGGTCATTGATTGTCTCTTTATATTAGTCATTGGTTCAGGATAACAAAGAGATTTTTCTTTAGGAAGAACAAAGAGATAATTTAGAGCACTTTCAAAGAGAGTTGGAAGGGGGTCCCTCCCATGAAGGAGAAAAGGAGAGAGAGACCAGGATTGTTTTCTTCATTTCCTTTTTTGGATAGTACATTTTTTGTGTGTATAGACATTCTACTGATTTTTGTTGTTAACTTTGTATATTGGAGCTTTGCTAAATTTGTTTATTAGTTCTAACAATTGTACTTAATATACCCTCTCACCTACTCTATTGTCCCACTGTAGAAATTCATAAAGTTTGCCCACTAGGATTACAACTTCATAACTAGCAAATCACCTCAATTTGCAGATTTTTTTTTTTTTTTTTTGAAATATAGCCTGGCTCTGTCACACAGGCTAGAATGTCATGGCCTCAGCCTAGCTCACAGCATCTTCAAACTCCTGGGCTCAAGTGATTCTTCTGTCTCAGCCTCCTGATTAGCTGGGACTATAGGTGTCTGACAAAATTGCTGGATAATTTTTCTGTTATATTAGAGATAGACTTGCTTTGTTTAGTTTGTTTTCACGCTACTGACCTCAATCATCCTCCTGTCTTGGTCTCCCAGAGTGCTAAGATTGTATATAGGCAACAGCTACTACAGCTGGCTTCAATTTGTGAATTTTTGTTGTTGTTGAGTCTTTAGGATTTTCTATACATACGTGGAAATCATCTGCAAATAGAGGGAATTTTACTTTTTGTTTCTAATTTGGGTATTTTAATTTCTTTTTCTTCTCTAATTTCTTTGACAAGGAATTCCCATACACTGTTGAGTAGAGGGGCTAAGGTCAAGTATCATGGTGGCCTTTTATGAGATCACAAAGGACAAGGTTTCAGTTTTTTTCCATTTATTATGACATTAGCTGTGGTTTTTCATGATGTTTATTGTGTTGCGGTAAGTTCCTTCTCTCTTTTCTATTGTTGAGATTTTTTATTACGAGTGTGTGTTAAGTTTGTCAAAGTCATTTTCTGCGTCTATTGGTATGATCATGTAGATTTCATCTTTCTTTCTAAAATACATGATGTGCCACACGGACTGATTTCCAGGTATTGAACCTCTCCTGCATTGCAAGGATAAATTCCACTGGTCATAGTCATTTAGTAAATGTGCTCTTGACATTTGTTTGGTAGTATTTGTTGAGGACTTTGTATCTTTGTTTATTAGGGATATTAGAAATTAGTAGTATAGTCCTCTTTCCCTCCCTCCCCCCTTCTCTTCCTTCCTTTCTGTTTTTGTAGTGCCTTTATTTGGATTTAGTATCCGAGTGACGCTGGTCTCAAAATGAGTTTGAAAGTGTTACCCTTCTGTTTTATTTTATTTCATTTTATTTTATTTTTTGTTAATGGTTTAAGACAGATTGGTATTAATTTTCTTCTGAATGTTTGTTAAAATAGACCTGGGAAGCCATAGGGTACTGGGTCTTTATTTGTTGGAATGTTTTGATTCCATATCCTTACTTACTACTATTTTTCAGGCTTTTTATTTCTTCATGATTTATGAAGAAAAATAAACAACTTGATATGTTGTATGCTTTTAGTAATTTATCCTTTTCTTCTGAGTTATCCACTTGGTTGATGTATAATTCTTGAAGATAGTTTCTTATGACTGTTTTTATTTCTGAAGCATCTAGTGTAATGTTTCCTCTTTATTTTCTGATTTTTGTATTTAAGTCTTTTTTCTGTAGTTACTTTAGCTCAGGGTTTGTTAATTTTGTCTTATATTTTTAAAAAACTAACTCTTATTTTGTTGATTTTTTACTGTTTTCATGTTGTACTTTGATTTATTTCTTCTCTAATTTTTATTATTTCCTTGCATCTGTTATCTTTGTTTTTTATTTTATTTACCTTTTTAAAAAAAAATTTTTTTTTTTCATGACAGTGTTTTTGCTGTCTCCCTGGCTGGAGTACAGTGGAATAATCATAGCTCTCTGTGATCTTGAATTCCTGGTCTCAAATAGTCTCTCTACCTGTACCTCCCAAAGCCCTGGGATAACAGGCATGAGGCATCCATGCTGGTCTTTTCTCCGAAATTTGAACTTCATTTTCCTTTTTAAAAATTCCTTGAGGTATGAAGTTAGGTTGTTTATGTTTATCGGAGATCGTTCTTCCTTTTAATGTAGGCATATGTTAATGTTAAACTTCCCTCTTAGAATTGCTTTTGCTGCATCTTATAACTTTCAGTGTTTTGTGTTCATTTTCATTTGTCTTGAGATTTTCAAAAAATTCCTTGTGGATTTCCTCTTTGACCTAATGGTTGCCCAGAAGTGTTTGTCTAGTTTCCATGTTTTTGTGAATTTTCTTATTTTCTTACTGTTATTGATTTCTAGTTTTATTCCACTGTGGTTGGAAAAGATACTTGAAATGATTTTGATACTCATAAATTTAAGTCTTGCTTTGTAAACTAATGTTTGATTCATCCTGGAGAATGTTCTATATGCATTTAGAAGAATGTGTATTATTTGTTGAGTAGAAAGTGTTAACTATGTCTGTTACTTTGAATTGATCCA
The DNA here is from genome assembly GCA_963574655.1 of Perodicticus potto. NCBI lineage: Eukaryota > Metazoa > Chordata > Mammalia > Primates > Lorisidae > Perodicticus > Perodicticus potto. The sequence goes on from CAUYRH010097249.1 coordinate 43,281, forward strand.
TAGTTTTGTTTGAGTTAGTTAATTTCTTTGTTGATTTTCCACCTAAATGTTTTATACTTTATTTATAGTGGAATATTGAATCTCATACTATTAGCGTATTACTGTTGATTTTTCCCTTCACATCTGTCAATACTTGTTTTTTATATTTAAGTGCTCTGATGTTTGGTGTGCATATATTTATAATTATTTTATATCCATATTGAATAGACACTTTTATCATTATATGATGATCTTCTTTGTCTCTAGAAAATTTTTAAGATTTTTTTGTCTCACATAAATATAGCCATTTCTACATTCTTGTGGTTAGCATGTACATAAGATATTTTTTTCCATCCTTCACTTTAAACTTATGTGTGTTCTAAAGATGAGTATCTTATAGACAACATATTACTGGATCTCGTTTTTGTTTTCTCTTAATTCATTGAGCCATTCCCTGCCTTTTGATTAGACAGTTTTATCCATTTACATTTAAAGTAATTATTTCTCATAGTTCTAGAAGCTAGGTTACCCAAGATCAAGATGCTAGGAATGTAGGTTGAATTTGAGACCTCTTCTTTTGTCTTGTAGGTGGCTGCCATCTCTGTGTGCATAAAACTTTCCTTAGTATACACATGTTGGGAGTGGAGAGATAAGTCTTTCTTTTTGTATAAGGTCAAATAACCTTTCATAGTAGGGCCCCACATTTATGATCTCATTTTACTTATTTCCTTATAGGCCCTATCCCAAATACAGTCACATTGAGAGGGTAGAGCTTCAACATGTGAATTTGGTGGAGGGAATATGTGTATAATTTAGTACATAGCATTTTCTCACATGCAGACATGCATTTGGAATAACACACAAAGCTAAGGGTAATTTTATAAAGGTAACACTTCCATATAACCAATAACTTGCCAAACATTTGGATATTATTAGCACCTCAGGTGCTTCCTTGGGCTAATTCTCAATCTACCCACCATTCTCTCCAAAGGAAACCACAGTCTTATTCCTAATACCATAGATTAATTTTCCCCGTGTTCACATCCTATCTGGTTTTATTTTTCTTCAAAATTATTTTGATTAGATTCACTTATGTTGTTAGAACAACAACAATAATTATGTTATTTTATAGTGTTGTTTAGTAACTTATCATTGGAAAAAGTAAAATAACCTAAGTATAATTTTGATTTTATTTTATGATCTGATCAATATCTGTCATCCACTAACCCCCAGACTATTGATTTTTAAGATAGTAATTAGATCTAATTTACTTATTTTGATTGGCTCTTAGTTGACACCTGATTAGTATCTGCCCAATGAAGAATCGATTAACTGCCTTTGGGAGATAGGATGTACTACTATGATTTCAATGATCAGACCCATATATATGTATTTTTATCAGTGTGAATCTTTGTTTTGTCAATGAATCTTTGTTTTACCAAAAGAAATTCTAGAGGGGATAGGATTACCTTTAAAAATATAGACTTGCATTAATTTCTCTGTTGTGTATCAGTTTAGGCAATGGCCTATCAGATCAGACTCTGTGCTATGTGACCAGGAAGGAAAAGAATTAGAGAGAGGGTAACAGGGAAGACAAAGACATTTAGCAGTGCAGTGCACATTCTCACCATCCCTGAGGCCAGCATGTGACTTGGGGAACACAACCAAAATACCCAAACTTTAGCCCCCATAAATATACTGTACATGAGAATGCTACTTGGTCGGTAAAGGAAGCCTACTAAGTACTACAGAACTAAAACAGGTAGAAGTTGTTTAATCCTTGAGGTAGGTCTCAGGGTTTTTCATATAACTCAGAAATGAGACAGTCACCAGCTTTTTGATGCCTGACATTCACAGAGGGTAGTGATGAGCAAGTCAGAGTTAAGAGAAGCCGCAATGACAAATAAAGGTGCTCAAAAAAATAATCCTGTTGCTCTGGGAAGTAGTTTCTTAAAGAAAGAATGTGGGTGTGTATCTTAGTGATACCATGATCACTTCATCCATATCAAAACAAGATGGGTCATTGAAAGCCTGAAATTGTGATGGAAATTAAAATTTCTAACAGGACTACAATTTTAATAAGTATAAGAATTAAAAATATTGCAGATAATTCCCAAGGGATTGCAAAGGAGAAAAATATATTCAGTAATCATGGCTGAAAATATATTACTAAAATCAATTTTAATATACTATTTTGAGTTTAAACTTAAACTCAGTTACATCATCACACACTTTTAAAAACATTGTAATGGCTTGGAGCCCATAGCTCAGTGGGTAGGGCCAGCCACATACACTGAGGTTGGTGGGTTCAAGCCCAGCCTGGGCCTGCTAAACAACAATGACAACTGCAACCAAAAACCAGCTGTGCATTGTGGTGGGCACCTGTAGTCCCAGCTACTTGAAAGGCTGAGGCAAGACAATCGCTTGAGCCCCAAGAGTTTGAGGTTGCTGTGAGCTGTGATACCACTGCACTCTACTGAGGGCAAAATAAGGAGACCCTGTCTAAAAAAAAAAAAAAAAAAAGTGCTGTCATATGTGTATTCTCATTTAATCTTCAAAACAATCCTGAGAAGTAGGTGCATAGGATAAATAATGACAAGGTTGACAGGTTGGCCCCATATACCAAGGGTGGAGGGTTTGAACCCAGCCCCAGCCAAACTGCAAAATAATAATAATAATAATAATTATAATAATATCAAGGTTAAATGACATTTGGCTAGTTATCTGGGCTGAGTAGACTTTTATGCTGATGAAGCTAATGTCATGGATCAAAATCTTTTACAGAAAATGTGTTTTCATCATTGACTAATATCATAGTCTTTTGAGATGATGTGAGATATAGTGAGCATGTTAATGAAAATATGATATTGTCTTTTATTTCTATAATTCATAATCAAAATTGTTTACTTACAACAGTAAATAATGAGAGGAATTATTTGCCTATAAATAGATTATCTAGAAAATATTTATTTATTTATTTATTTATTTATTTATTTTTTGAGACAGTGAGACAGAGTCACACTTTGTTGCCCTTGGTAGAGTGCTGTGGCATCACAGCTCACAGCAACCTCTGACTCCTGAGCTTAGGCGATTCTCTTGCTTCAGCCTCCCGAGCAGCTGGGATTACAGGTGCCTGCCACAATGCCTAGCTATTTTTTTTGTTGCGGTTTGGCCGAAGCCGGGTCCGACCCGCCACCCTCAGTATATGGGGTCAGCGCCCTACTCACTGAGCCAGAGGTGCTGCCCTAAAAAATATTTAATACAAAAATCTCAGTGAAATTAACTCAGCGCACATGCACAAGGTAAATAACTTGGCTTTAAATTGTTTAGGCAAATGGATAACTACTAAAAGGACATATCTTTTAAAAAATAAGATGTTATATTTACAGGGTATTTCTAATATCTATATCCACAGAGATTATTATTAGTTGTTTTTTCTAGTCAAAGAAACTTCGAGAATGTTAATCTGATTGTTAAACTTGAATAGAAAATAGATTAAGAATTGTTATTCATGACTCCATTTATCATTTTGTTACATAGACCTTATATTTTGAAATGACTTCTCCTTAAATTTAAAACCATGTTTGAATTGATTAATTTTTTTCTTTTTCTTTTAATCAAAACATCAAAAGTGGGTTTTGCAAAAGAAGGTCTAGAAACAGAAAGCCAGAAATTTGATGTTGGAGTTATTCTATAAAGCGATGATTTTGAAAAATATATCAGATGTTCTTTTCACTTTTTAATGCTTAAAAAAGCTGGTAGAATCCCAGAGTAAATCTAGGGACTTTTAAACTGGGATTGCATTCCAGGAAACATTAATTTTATCATTTTAATAATGTTGTGGTTTTCTTGATTCAACTTTGGCTGATCCCAGTGTTTTATCTTATCACGTTAACATCCTTTTGTGAAGAAATAATTGTGTTGATGCACAAAAATTATGAAAAAAATAGAAACATAATTTTCTATGTATGAAATTCACAATTCATCGGACCACAGAAATGAAGCAGAAACTCTGCCCAGGCAGGTCAGAGATCCCACTATAGTCAGAACTATACAGAGAAAATTAACGTGGCTTCTATGCAAAGATGAGAAATTACATACACTCTGCTTTTTTTGTTATTGTTGTCTCTGATTCTCTAATGCTGGTTTAGAAGCTTTTCCTATATCATATCACAGGAACTATACTTTCTGTATTGTAGCATTTGTCAAGCGATATTATAATTTTAAGTTTAGTTTCCTACAACTTTTTTACTATATGATAAGTTCCATGTAAGGACAGAATATATTCATCTTGGTCAACATCGTAACTCCAGCAAATGAGCATAGATTTTTGGCACAAACTGTGTTCTTATTTATACATAAAGAGCTAAATCAATTAAGAGATACCAAGTATCATAAGAGAATATTGGAAAATGCTAAACAAAAAAGATGAATATATTTTGAGAAATATTTTAAAGAATCCTTTTCTTCTATAATCATATCCCTTTCTCACTATAAACATGAATAAATATAGAAATTAATTGGGGAACTAAGTTATAGTGAATACATATGACAGAAGGAAGAGTTTGTACCATGGTGATTTAAATAAAATCAGCAATAGATTTTTGTATAATTATAGACTTGAGAGCAGATGTACATATTTGAACTCTAGGTTTCCCAAATTATTCTTATAATGTAGTTGAATTACTATATTTATTGAAATATTCACTAAATATGAAATATCAAAAATTGTTAATATTTTTGAAATAAAATAGTAAAGATAAAAAATGCCTTATTACTTTCAGAGATAATTTTTAATACACAAATATGATTTAAAAAGTCAACATTTTATTAAATTGTAAATATTCTGAAGTTGACATAAGTGGAACTTAAAAGCCGAATGTAACCGAGCAGTTAGAGATAAAGGGGGCCAAGACGGCAGACTACAGGCAGCCTGCACATGTCGCTTTTTGGGAGAGAATTAAAAACTGCAAGTCGATGTTCATGTATAGATGGACCCTTTTGGAGAGAGCATTGTAGATTATCAGAGAACTGACAGAAAGGAGATAGTGTGAAAGAGATAGGGATGGGGACTTCCACTCATCAAGATTGGAAGATATACGGGTGAGAGCCTTACACATGGGGAAGTGATAAAGGACAGTCCCAAGGCTCCATACTCCCCACTCAGACACTGTGTTAAGAGATAGCAAGGCCCCCACCCCACCGCATGGTCTCCAGGCCGATCGGAGAGCTGATTGCAGACTGTATAGTGGAGTTCCAAGGACAGGAGGTGTGGCAGGGTCCTGCTGGTCTTGGTTTCCTGGTTGCTATCTCTGACATCACTCTGAACTCTTGGGTCTGGATCTCCATGGCTATCATAGGGATTGACTTCACTGCAGCTGCTCCAACACTGCCTCTTGCTGGGTGAAGGAAAGAGCAGCCATGCCCCTGGGTCTTCTGCACCAGCTTCCAGGCATTCTTCCCAACCCATTAACCTTATCTCCCCACAGACCTGCACACCATGCCATAGGCCGCAAGACTTTTTGTTTTGTAGAGACAGAGTCTCACTTTATCGCCCTTGGTAGAATGCTGGGCATTGCACAGTTCACAGCAACCTCCAACTCCTGGGCTTAGGTGATTCTTTTGTCTCTTCCTCCTGATTAGCTGGGACTAGAGGCACCTGCCACAATGCCTGGCTATTTTTTTGTTGCAGTTTGGCCGGGGCCAGGTTTGAACCCACCACCCTCAGTATATGGGGCTGGCACCTGACCCACTGAGCCACAGGTGCCACCCAGGCCACAAGTCTTTGTTCTGTATGTCAGCCAGCAACCAGCATAATAAATCTCCCAGATCTGCACACCTGCTGGCAGGACACACCCCACAACACCACCACATGCTGTGCCTGGGGTTCAGATCTTCCACACAGACCCACTAGCCGCAGGCTCAGATGTGCCTGCAACAGCACGACAGACACCCACCAGTGTAAAAGCAGCCTCAAATTATAGCTCATAGCTCTTATAAAACAATAGCACAAGAGGGCAAACAAAACAACATGTTGACCCGAACAACATTCCTCATATCAATATTATCACTCAGTGTGAATGGTCTGAATACCCCACTCAGAAGGCACACACTAGCTGAATGGATAAAAAAAAACAACCCAAATATTCACTGCCTTCAAGATACACAATTAAACTAAAAGGAGTCACACAGACTCATAAGGATGGAAAAAATATTCCACGCAAATGGAAACCAAAAGTGAGCAAGTATATCCATGCTCATATCAATAAAATAGACTTTAAAACAATAACGGTAGAAAAAGACAATTATGTATACAATTGGAAAGGGAGCAATTAAAAGAAAACAAAACAATCCTAAATATATAAGCACCTAGCACAGTTTTACTGGACAAATTCTTCTAGGTATAAACAAAGAAATTAACAGTAGCATGCTATTTGCCAGGAGCATCAATATTCTAGAAGAAATAATCAAAACAGAAAATGGACAAACACTGGACATAACCAAGACTCTAGAACTAAGGGACTTACTAGATAATTATAGAACATCCTACCCACAAACTACTAAATATACATTTTTTCCTAATAAGTACCTGGGCATTTTGCAAGATCAATCATAGCTTAATTCACAAAGCAAGTCTCAGCAAATTCCCCCAAAGTGAAATCATACCGTGTATCTTTCCAGAGGATAGTCGGATAAAACTAGAAACCAATCCCAAGAGTAACATAGAAAACTACATGAAGTCATGCAAATTAAACAACCTCCTGCTGAATGATCCTTGGGTCAGGGATACAATTAAGATGGAACTAAAAAGCTTCCTTGAAACAAATTTAAAATGAGACACAAAGAACTCAAGGAAATCCGCAGGAAAAAAATGAACAACGCTATAAAGATACATGGGCAAAAGAAATTGGGCAAAAGACATGAATAGAAGTTTTTGGAAAGAAGACAGACAAATAACCAACAGACATATAAAAAAATGCTTAACATCACTAATCATCAGGCAAATGCAAATTAAAACATTTTATACAAACTTACCTATGTGTGAAATGAATGCTATTTTGACTTAAGCATTAGACAGGGTATACAAGCAACAAAAACATTTGTATCCCCTTAATATTTTGAAATTCAAAAGCCATTAGAAAATTCAGGGCAATAATTGGTTACTATAATTCGATAGATTTGTTCTGTGAATATATAATATTTTCTGATAAATAAAATACTAGCTACTCTTTAAGTACATAAAAATAATTAAATTATAAGAAATTTGACTTATGAGTAAATGTTAGAAAGTATAACATTTTAATTCAAATTTTGTCATCTAAAACTCATGAAAAAACAGAAAACAAAAAAGAGGCAACAGAGAGAATAATATAGTCTTCACTAAAACAAGGATATATCTATAACCTCAGGTCCTCAGCTATGAAGAATATGTGCCAAATATACTGTTGCCATCCATCTGTGGATGCAGGAGAGAACTTAAGACTGGCAGATAAACTCCTTGTGGAACCAAAGCAGCTGAGAAATCTATAAAATATAGATGATTTTGAGTACATTGTTACAGGATGAAAAATAGCTGAAAAATATTTGGTACTTGGAATATTCTCCTATAACAAAAAGCAACAGATAACGCATCGCCTTGCAGATCTGGTAGTGAGCAGAAGCCAGAGGACCCAAGGGTGACTGTTAGTAAAGGCTAGAAGGACAGAGTAACAATTATTATTGGAGGCTAGAAAAAGGCAACCAATGCTAAGATAATGTGTCTCAAAATTTGGCATCAGGATCCCCTGAGGGATCATGTGAAAAACATCTATGTGTAGTTCATCTTCATTACTCATGGATACTGTATTTGTGAATTTGCCCACACAGTCAGACTTCTTTGTAATTCGCACATCATACACGTGGTGCGGCCATTTGTGGACAAGTGCATGATGTGTGAGTCCCCTGACACACGCGGTCCAGCTGGGACTGAACGATGCGATGCTCTTTCGTTTGAACTCTCCTACTGTAAATGAGTGATCTTTTGGCAGTCTATGTAGTGCCATGGTTTTCACATTTTTGTTTGTGTTGGTGAATTCACCATCTTAAAATTTCTCTAGAGCGCAGTGTTGAAGTGCTGCCTGGTATTCCTAAGTGAAAGAAAGCCGAGATGTCATCTCATGGAGAAGATACATGTTAGGTGAGCTTTGTTCAGGCATGAACAGAGGGCTGTCCATTGTGAGTTCAATGTTAATGAATCAATGATGCATATTAAATAAAGTGTCTCTGAACAAAAATTCATATAAAACAGGGTTATATATTAATTAATAAGTGGAATCTTGTTACCAGAGGTTCACAGGAATCTAACCCCGTGTTTCTTCTAGGTGTAATGAAGTCGTATTTAACTAATTCAGTGTTCACAGGGAGTTTATATAACATGATTACCTCAGATAAAGATAAATAACCATACAAACATACACACATATGTGCATACTTGGGGATATGGATAAGATCTCCAGATAGAATGTGAGTAGTGCTAACTGATTTCACATGTGTGGGTATGGGAACGAGACTACAGGATTCAAGCAGAACCCAGAGAAAATATTTTCAACCTGGGGCATGCTCTTTGGAATTTAAAACTGTTTCTTATTCTCAGGTTCTTCAGACATCAAAAGACTATCAAATATTTTGCAACTAAAGAAATATGTTTAGGATAAAGATCAAATACATGGCACTGCCAAGGGAAAAAAAAGTAAATGCAGCTACAAATCTTGCAGATAGAAGACTCTTTGTTAGTACCTCAGATTTAAGATGTTCTTATCAGACTCTACTGCACGATGAGTCTTGGCTTCTCCATTGAGAGGTAGAGTTTATTTTCCTGTCCTCGAATCCAGGTTAGCTCAATGACTGCTTCCCCAGGGGAAGGTGGCTGAGGTAATTCTGAGCCAGCTCCAGGGTAAAGACTTCAGAGGACTTGGCTGCTTTTAATTTTGCACTTTGGAGAGCTTTGACTGTCCACGTAAGAAGTCTAACTGAACTGTCCGAGAGAACATGTTGACAGAACGTGAACAGTGAAATGCCTTACCAATACACAGCAACTCAGAAGCCCGCTGTTATGCTGTCCCCAGATGACTCCAGCTCCAGCAGCAATGTGAGGACAATTCCATGAGCAGCGCTGAGTAAGACTGGTAAAGCCGAGTGCACCTATAGAACTATGAAGAGAAAAGAAATGGTGATTTTTTTGAGACAAGAGTCTCACTATGTCACCCTGGGCAGAGTGCTGTGGCGTCATACCTCACAGCAACCTCGAACTCCTGGGCTTAAGCGATTCTCTGGCCTCAGCCTCCCGATAGCTGAGACTACAGACACCCACCACAACGCGGGGCTGTTCTTTTGCTGCAGTTGGCCCCGGCCGGGTTTGAACCCGCCAGCCTCGGTGTACGTGGCTGGCACCGTAATTAGTGTGCTATGGTGCCGAGTCAGAAATGGTGATTGTTTTAAGGTGGCTTATCACACAGCAATGAAGAATTGGGACATGACTGAACAATTTAAACCATGTCAATTATTATTTAGCATGGCTTTAAAAATTCTCAGTAAGGCCAACTGTCAAGAGAAAGATTTAATAAATATTGAAAAGAAAAATGAGAAATAATTATTCTTATTGCTTATAATATGATCGTATGACTGGAAAATTCAAGAGAAGTGATAAATATCTGGTACATGAGTTGTTATCAAAATTAATATACAAAATTATTAGTTTTTCCATTTTAAAATAACCAGTTAGGAATACAATAGAGCGATGTTGTTTACTAAAGCAATTAAGATATGAAACATCTAGAGATACACTTAGCAAGAAACTTAAAATGTTCATATGAAGATATTTAAGAGTAGTTTCTGGATATAAAAGAAGACAATCCACAGAATTAAATGTATATCTTGTTTTTGTATAAAAATACTCAATTTAAATTTAATTCTTCTTATATAGTAGTAACCAATACGTGAAATGTGTTTCACATAAAAATACTAACACAATTTCTCTCAAATGTGATAAAATTATACTATATTATTTTGAAAAAACAACCATGGGAATCTATTAAGGGAAACTATACAAGTCTTCTTTATGAGGAAAGACTAGAAAAGCCACATTTACAAACACAACATAAAGCTGTCATATTAAGTTTTGTCAAGGGAAGTATAATCAATGACAGACTAAAATACACAGTAAGATGTGGCAGATAGTAACTGTAAAAAAGTTTTATTTAGTTGCATTGGGCAACTGGTAACTCAATAAAACTATATACCTGCTTTGTTTTTTGAAATAAAATAAATTTTGTTTGGCTCAGAAATTTGAATATAAAAAAGAAACCATAAACATATCAAAGGAATAGAAGAATTTTGTTCAGAAATTTCAAATAGGTTTTTCTGAATTTGATATAGAAATTAGGGTAGAATTTCATAAAATTTTTTAAAATCAAAATTTATATAACCTTCAACAAAGCAATTCAAAGTTGAGGTGTTTATTCTATCATTATAGTCATGAAGAAAGCAAAAGACAGTTATATTACATTTTAAGTGTTTATAAAAATGCCATAAAATATTTATCATAGCTATGTTTTGAAGAGTAATAAGTTCAAAACAATTTAAATGTCCACCATCAGGGAAGTTATTAAATACAGTTTGCTTCATCTATATAGTGGAATACAATATAGCTCCATAGAAAGTAACAAGATTATCCGTTTTGATAGAGAAAGCTATACATAATGTATTTTAAAAAAAAGCAATGGACAGAAAATTATATAAAATTACATACCTTTTGTTAAAAAGTACATATCATGTACTGGTACATGAGCAGTATATTTCTGGAAGGTTTAATGAGAAATAGTTGAAGTAGCATACACTATTATTGCATGGATTATTCCTTTTGTGTTTTCACTTCACTTTTGATTTTTTTTTAATTTCCCTCTCCCCAGTCTCTGCTACATTTCCAAATTTTGCTTATTTTTATATAAGTGGTAATTATTCTCTGGTTTCATTCTTCATTAGTATGGTTTTCACCTCCAGATTGGTGAATATATGCAATTCATTTTTTGTTGTCTTACATAATTAAATTATTCAAAATTATGCATAATTTATTTATATTATTCAAATCACCCACATTTATTTAAATACTTCTCTATCAGTTGGTATCAACATTTTCAACTCTTTGTTACTGGAGATAAAACATTTAGAAGTAAACTTAGCAAGAAATTTAAAATGTTGTTACTAAAGTGATACACCAAAGTCTCTCTATGGACACTTCAATGCAGAGTGGAATTTCTGTGCAGAAATTTTAAAGTACAATGCAGGAGTGGAATTTCTGGGCTGTATATAGTGTTTGTTTGTATCCAAGTCAAGTCATACTTCCAAAGTACTTCAGATGGCTTGAGTGGTTTCCATTGCCATGAGCAGTGCCTAGGGGCTACACTTGTCCTTGCTTTCTTACCAGCTCCTGATAATTATTTACTTTAAATTAAATTTATTAAATTTTGCCTTTTTGATGATGGACATAAATACATTTATTTTTAATTTTTACTTGTTTGCTTAAAATGATGCTGAGAATCCCTTTGCATGCTGATTACCTTTTAAAGTGTCCATTTCACTGAATAAATTTCCTAGTCATATTATTTTTCAATTGTGTTTCTGCTTTTTGTTGTTGATGTCCAAAACATTTGTCATCATACAAAATTTATATATATTTAACTTTTACATATATTGTTAACTCTTTTCTTTTGTTGAACTGAAAATCTTTCGTATTGCTTTAGTGAAATTCAGCAATATGTTCACATGTGGCTTTGAGATTCTTTCGACTCTCCTCTCCTTTCTTTTCTTCTTCTCTATCCTTCCCTCCTTTCCCTTTATTTGTATTTATCTCTTCTTTCCATCCTTTCTATTTTTTAAATTTTTCTCAGAACTATGTTCCTACCCAAGACCATAATACATTTTCCATATTTTTCTCCCACAGTTTTATAAACTTGCCTTTCCTACTGATTTCTTTAACCCATCTGTAGTTTATTTTTGTGCATAGGATATAATTTTACTTTTTCTCATAGAAAGAGCCAATTTTCCACTCCCTTTTATTAGATGATTCATTTTTCCACTCTGATTTTTGATACTATTTCTGTTATAGCTTCTCATTGTGTTTCTATCCCAGGTTCTGTTCTCTGTTCCAAGAGTCTGTCTCTTCCTGGGTCTCCATCTACCACAGAAGCTTATTAGAGTTCTTTTTGTTTTTAGTATTTTAGGATAATCTTAGCTATACTTATATATACATGTATATAAAATATATTGCATATAAAAAGTAATTTTTCATTCAAATCCCCAAAACTCATGCTGAAATTTTTTAACAGAATACATAAATTTACAAATTTGCACAAAATTTACATATTAATAGTATTCAAATTTTCAGTCAGTTGATAAATCATATATGCCATTTACATACATCTTTTTATGCCTTACAAAACATTTTTAAATTATTACTTTTATGTATATAAAATGTGTATTATGTGGTTAATTCCTATGTACATATTATTTTTTATGATTTTTATAAATCTCACCTAATGGCATCTTCTTGTCTATTATATTTTATATTGGATTATATATCTTTGTTCTTATTGATTTTATATCTGGCCATGTTTCTACTTTGTGTTAATGTACTTATTATTTCTATGCATTTTACTTATTTCTTCCTGTGTAATCTCCTTAGCCAGACCTTAAATTCAAAGTTGAGTAGCAGCACATATGGTGGATACTTGTCTTTGTTCTAATATTAAGGAAATGCTTCTAAAATTTAGAATTACATTAAGCATTTATTTGCTACAGGTTTTTGTAAAACAATTTTTACAGGCTAAAAGATTTCTTGACTAACTCAGTTATTTTAAGAGACTTTATTGTATGTAGATGTAGACAGTCAAAAAAGGTTCTGATGCCTCTAGATTTAATTTCGATGTGCTTTTCTTCTTATGTCAAAATAAGATGGATTTTACAAATTTATTTTTATGAAGTTATAGCATCCTTAGTTATTTTTGGAATAAAAAAATAAATCATTTTTGGAATAAACCATTTGAACATGATTAATTACATTTTAATACATTGAAATATTGCTTGAATATTATTTTTAGAATTTATTTTGGAATCTCACTTATAAGGGGAATTTATTTTCATTTATTGAATTATTCCTATCAACAAACTTTGGTTCTCAGGCTATCCCAGCCTCATAAATGAGCTCTAGCCTCTGCCACTATGGGTAATTCCCAATTTATTACATTCATATTTTTCCTGATATGTTTTCACCTCAAACTATACAATAATATCACTGTTTTAATCTGCTTTTGACTTTGATTTTTCTTTCTAGGTATTTGCAATATTTTCTTGACATTTCTTGCCTTTGATCCAAGGGAGAAAGCTACTCGCTTGAACTTAGCTCTCCACCCAGTGAGGAATAGGAAAGGATGAGTTTAATCAAAAATATAATTTGAATTATGAAGTCAAATTATAACTACTTTTGTTTTTCATTATACATACATTTATTCTTAAAATATGTATCATGCTTATGCAGAAATACATTCTATATAAGAATAGTTCAAAATGATTTGGACGACAACTCTTATTCTCTTGTTTTCTTCACGTTTCCAAGTTTATTTTCATGGGTAGACATGTGACTTAAGAGCTTGAACATGTATTCCAATGAACACCGTTATCCATATGCAGTTGATGCATAGGTTTTCCCACATTCTGTAAAAGAAATTAGTCTAACTGGTAATTCATATGACCTTGAATATGCAATTAAATCCATGCATATGTCAAAATACACCACACTGTTAATCTCCATGTCATTATTCAGTTCTTATTGGATTCCTAGGACACAAACTGAGTCATTCACATGGGAAAATCTTTAATCAGACTGAGCTCAGGCATAATAAGTAGTTAGCATTTTGACAGTAGGAATATTATTTTTTAAAAACTCTTTGAATTTCTTTGTGATGCAAGCTTCTAATCAGTTCCTGACAAATTTAAGCAATAAAATTATTATAAACATAATTTTCAAGAGAAAAAAATATATGTATTAATTTTAATCTGAAAAAGGCCCTGGGCTTCATATTGACAGAAAAGATGGCAAGTAAAGCTGTCCAGTTATGTTAATCAAATCATTGCCTTAAATAGTTATATGAAAAAATGTAATTATATGCTAAATAATAGATTAAAAAACAGTACCTAAAAAGCAATTTACAATTTCCCAGTTTACTGGGAGTCAACTATGTATATACTTACATGTACACTTGGAAGTTAGGTTAAAATACCAACTGGATTGAGCAGTGAAATGTGAAAATGACTTTTTTATTGGAAGGTAACTCACTATTGCTCTTATTATTATTATTTATTATTAGCACACTGAGCTTTAATATGCCTTTTGCAGAAAGCAATGAATTTTATTTGGCGTTGAAAAGGCTCAGGACATTTTCACCTATCCAATTTCTTAAATTATGATCGATTAATTGATAGACAAAAACTGAAACATTAGTAAGATATCAGCAGGAGAAATAAGATCTCTCAAGTGAGTGTAACTTTTACTCCCTTTGAATATAACTAAACTCACTAAGTTGTGTAAGTATATATCTCTATATTTTTGTATCTTCTCAGGGCACAAAATATTAATATAATTAAAATATGAATTAATAACTTGACCTATGCCATGATAAGAATTTTTTCATAAATATTTTAACATGAAAGATTAAATGGATCCAAAATGAAACTAAATTTTAATTGAGTTAGAAATCTAATTTTAAAGTAAAAAATTAGGAGAGAAAGCTTGGAATTATATTTGAAAGAGCAGATCTTTGAAAGAGCAGATCTTTAAAATATCAGACTTTGGAAAATGCAGACCTTATATTAGGAAGCTCTCAAAAATTTTTACGTGACATTCATAAATCTATAATATGCTATAAAATTGCTCATAGCAAGAAAACTTTAAAATGAGGCAAACACATGGAAAAATACATTGGGAAAATAGTTGAGTGAGTTACTTTTTAAAATCCTCTTAGGTGAATACATTCATACAAAAGTACAAATGGGTACTTTTTTAAAAAGTTCCATTTTTAAAAAATTTGTGGAAACTACTACTACTAATTATACATTATATCCTTGTAGGCAAGTTAAATAACCTATTAGAAAACTTTTGGAGGTCCCCTTTGCACTAGTCTGCCATAAAAATATACTCATTTAATATCCTTTCTTTGTGGAATGGTTTAAAAAACCCATCCCATCTGTTTTTTCTATCTACAAAGCTAAGTGAAACTGCCATAAAATTTTATGCATAATAATCTTTCAGAAATCCCAGTCATCTCTAAAAATGAAAAGAATGATAACACTACTTTTCAGTAATATTGTCATTCTAAGTAATATGGGTACTTTTATATATTTTTTACTATGTCCAAAAGTAACTGGATATAAACTCAGTCTTTTCCAGCACATCTCTTAACTTCTGAAAGTTAAAAACAAGTCCTTAACTAGATCCAAGTTTCTAATTAGAAGGGTAAGGATTTTATTCAAGGGACATAGTCTAAGGTTAGCACAACTAATGATTATCACATAGCACAACTTTGCAAGAGGGTTATTTGCAAATGTGATTAGCTTTAAAATACAATAGTCACTGATAGAAATGGAACCATCTTGAAAACACACACTAAAATTGATTTGGTTTGTACAAATGCTCATTTCACACCACCTGGCAAATTTTCGTGTTATGAACTGGGCTAGGAAGACATGCTGTAGCTACTGATGAAATTAGTTATGTAGATTACAATTCAAATCTGTTCCTTGATATTCTCACAAAGGTAAATATTGAAGAAAAAATAAATTCATAAATTGTATCATTTTCAATCTTTTATAGCCCACTAAGCACTTCACTCTGTAAATCAGAACCAGCTAAATAAATCAACAAATATTTAAGTATCTTCAGGTTTTCCAGGAGAGGGCCACATCAACTTTCTCTGGATGTTTGACAGTTTTGTATGCTGAATGTTTTTTATTTATATTGTCCTGTAAAAAAAGGAAAAGAAAGTGAAATCCACATAAGGAGAATGTGTGGATTTTTCTTAAGAATGTAACTACTGGCTGACAGAATTTGCTGAGATGAGCCTGTGATGGTTACATTTATGTGTCAACTTATGGGCCGTGTTGTCCAGATACATGATCAAACAGTATTCTTGATGTTTTTGTGAGGGTGTTTTTGGATGAGATTAACTTTTACATCTATGGATATTGAGTCCAACAAATAGCCTCTCATAATGTGGATAAATCTTGTCCAAATAGTTAAAATGCCTAAATGGAGCAAAGACTTCCTTTGGGCAAGAGAGCCTTCTGTTACAGCTGGACTTTGGACTTGTCCAGCAACATTAGCCCTCCCTCCATCTCTAGCCTGGAGCCCACCCTGACCATTGGGGCTTGCTATCCCATAATCATGTGAGTTAATTTCTTAAAATAAATCTCTTTCTAAATATATGCACATGCTATTGGTTCGATTTCTTTAAAGAACTCTGACTAATGTGAGTTCCTTGCTACTTACTTGGAGTCTTTAGCACAAAGAGGCAATTTTTATCCTGGATGTTCTAAAAGCATTCGGCTCTACGAGAAGAAACTTGCATCTTCCTTTCTGAGGTCCCCCCAGAGTCTTTGTGTCATCTTAGATTACAGCCGATTTATTGTTCACATTTTGGCTATGATGACCGTGTAAGGCACAGTTTAATGCCTGTACGTTTACAGAGCTAGAGGTCTTCATTTCTTTTTGTCCTCTTGACACCTGTTGTCCTCATCCTGTGAAGGCATTCTTTTAGCTACAAAGCTTGGGAAGTTTTGTAGACAAATTCACATGCCTCTGGAAATCAGGTCCGTAATTGAAATGAGCAAACTTGCTCCAGTACATGTGTGCTGAACAAAATAATTATGCTTACTCCATTATTCTTGAAGTGCTTGACCTTCTACTTCTATCATTTTTTCCTTTTTGATGGAGACATAAGTATAGAAAATATTCCCTATTTTAAGAGAAACAATCATGCAAGCATTGTGATCAAAGGCATGAGTTGGTGGGTACTGTGGGGAACTGTAGGAAAAATGAAATATGCCATGTGAAATTTGAGCTACTCTTTGGACAGAGCTAATACTTTGCTTGAAATATCTTATTTTATAACAGTAAAATTGCTTTCTCTTTTGTGATTTTTTTTGAGGTGAAATTCAAGTTTTTGTGTGAGTAATATTATTATACCTATATTGAGTGTCTTGCTTGTACTGTATCACATTATACCTTTGTTTAATTCTTAATAAACTGTTCACTTGTTAAAAAAAAAAAAGATATTTGAGCTACTTAACTACACTGAAATGTTAGCTTTAAATTAATAAAAGAATAAATTATAAAAAATGGCCTACAAGTTCACTTTAGTGCTTTATATTTTAAACAAATAACTTAAATCATACTGCAAAATTAATAGCAATGGATCATGTGGTTGTAATACTCTTCATTAATACAACTATATCAGGGGGAATTTGGGAACCTTGGATATTCAGCAAACAAAAGCAGATGGAGGTTATTTTCTCAGCCATCTTCTGTAGCAGTGACATGACCTTTGGTACTTATATAATCAGGTTTCTTGCCTGTCTCCCGCATTTACTTTCCATCTAGCATGGTGTCTTTTACAAATATAAATCAAACATTTTTTAAAATAGAAATCTTTTCTTAACCTTCAAATAGTTTCAGAGTTCATGTCCCCAAACTTAGTAAAAGTGTAATTCTAGTATATAGTTTCTACAAATATCTAAAGGATTTTCAATCCATACATTATCTGTTTTAAAAGAATGCCTATCATTACATATTATTTTGACCCTTCATATAATTTCC
Source organism: Perodicticus potto (assembly GCA_963574655.1). Lineage (NCBI taxonomy): Eukaryota > Metazoa > Chordata > Mammalia > Primates > Lorisidae > Perodicticus > Perodicticus potto. Next base: position 61,162 of record CAUYRH010097249.1, read on the forward strand.
TTTGGGGAATTTCATTTTAGCATCTCTCTACGTTGAAAGACATTTTAAGAATTAAGTTTATTCAAATGTTTGTTGATGGTAAACTCAGAGATGTTGTGGATATTGTGAAGGCTCATTGGAGAATGACCTAAATAATTTAAGAATAACCGTTTTGTCTCCTTCTCTCCCTTCCCCTCTCTCCTCCCTTACCTCTCCCGTTTCCTCTCCTTACTTCTTAATTATTTTTTTCATAAGCAACTGATTTGTTTTTATCCTCTGAGCACTGTGAATCGTGTATTTTCCTCTCAAACTGGTAGTTGGCAAGCTCAAAAACAAAGTCAAATTCTGCCACATGGAATGTATTTTCAGAGTGAGACTTTCTAGAAACTTTTCTACTTTTCTTTTTTAGATTTCCTTTACCATTTTTTTTTTCACAGCAGAATATATAAATAGATAACTATTTCTTATGCTGTCCCTGATTTGGGGGAAAAGGCAATAATGAAAATCATAAACGTGAGCCTATAGAGGGTAGGGACGTCAGTGTGTGAACACTAGCAGTAAAAAGAAAATGAGAAAAGAAAGGGCCCATGTGAACACAAGGGTAATTCCCCATCCGAAGAAATTCAAATTACAATTATTTTGAAATAATATTCTAGAACTCCAAACCAATGAACACATACCATCTCTTAGACAATTCAGTCATTCCTCACAGTATGTGACAAGTAAGCAAACAACTGTACTAAATAACTACAGAAATAGATGAACAAATAATTGCTTCTATAATCTGAAATATTTCTTTCATCTGATTTCTTCCTTTCCATCAAAATTTCTACCACTCTAGTTAAGAGAATAATAATAAATCATCGGCGAAATGGTCTCGATTGTTCTATCTCTCACTCCTAACTTATCTAATCTTTTATACAATGATGCTGTATTAATTTTCATTCTTTTTATTCTTAGTGTCATGTGTCCAAGCTTAAAAAAAAAAACTTGAATTTTTTTTCACAAATTCTGTATTCTATGATGTCAGTCCTGTATGTCTTTTTAGCACTCTCCTTTTTAAACTCCATTTTCAAACTCACCAAACTTTCTGCTTTTTTTGTTTTGAAATACCTGTATGTCCAGAATCAACTGTACGCAGTTACCTGGGTCATTATAATAGCATTCTAACCGAGTTCTGCTGCCTACTGTGCTTCCTTACAGTTTATTCTCCGGTAGCAAGCAGAGAACTCATTTTTCAAAAAAGTTATTTTGTAAAGGTAAAATATTTATTATGTTTCAAATGAAGAAAATATAAAAAACATAAGATATAAAAGGGCTATCTTGTGAAAAGTTGATCTTCCATTGGTCTAGTTCCTGCCTCCTTCTTCATACGTATCATTCTTATTATTAGGGCTTATGTGCTCTTCAAATGTATCTTTTGAACGTATTGGCAAATGTAAATGTATATTTTTGTGCATTTTTATTTTTCGCACAATATCTCACTATTAGCAATGAATCCCTACCTTAAAGACATTTTATTTCTACATACAATGTACCTTTCTTCTTTATTATAGCAGGCTTACATTTGGTCACACGGCTGTAATATAATTGATACTGATTTGTCAATTACATTTTTGATTGATAATCTGATTATCATCTTTAGTATGTTGCTTTATTGACATAGAGTTAGTATGTTGCTCTATCTGATATTACAAAAATGCTATCATCCTGCCCTATCTATAACATAAACAAGTGTGATTCGGTTTCAAAGGGTGTGTGTGTGTGTGTGTGTGTGTGTTTAATTGAAGGTCCCTTACTGGTCCTGCTTCCATGAGTGGCTATAACCATAGAGGGCATGATGGCAGTCCTGGTCTAGAAGCATCTTAACACAGGTGGCGTGGGGGTTGTCGACAGGCTGGCCCACACCGCCCTCCGGGACCTCCTGCCTTCCTCTGGGGTGATGCTCTTCTTGTCCGCCCTCAGGCAGAAGAGCAAATGTATTATAGAGTTTCTGGATTGTCACCGTGTAATGTTTCAGAGTGTTTTGTAGGAAGCAGGCGTTTGGTAGTGCTTTTCAGACAAAACTGACATACACGTGTTAAGATTTTCTTCAGATCAGACAGGCTTCTATTGGAGTATTAACTCTAAGTCTTATCTGTGAGATAAGATTTGGACTGATGGAGAAGGCAGGTTATTTCAATTTCAAATGGTATTGCTAAAAGGACTACCCTAATTAGGACCAGGCTTATATTTTATTATTTGAATATAAAGACAGCAAAATCAAGTATATCTTTCATCAGTTTTATTCCAACAAATAGTAGCAACAGGAAGATGATGGATGTGGAGATAGAAAGACTTTGATTTGTTGCTGAACAAACTAGTTTACCAAACAGTAACACTTAACGTTTATAAATGAGTATCCAGTTTCTAGGAATGAGCTATGCTCTTTCCAATGATAATTTTATGCAACTTTTGCAATAAGCATATAAGGTTGGTGGCGTTATTACATCCATTCTGCAGATGTAGAAACAAACTTTTAGAGTGATTAAGTCATATAGCTTGCCGCAAGCACTTAACCTATGTATATGCATATGATTTCCTTCCTATTTCAGGAAAGCTAAAACAGTCAAACGTTCATACTTCATTAGTCAGCTCTTACAGTTGTCGCATTATCTTTTCTTCCTATGACACATGATATTTTATAAGATTTTGATTGAATGTCAACCTGATCTGATAGCGTATATTTTCCACCGAGGACCATTACCCATTTGGTAAATCTGAAGAGGAGTGGAGTTATCGGACAAAACCCACCTTCATTTACATTACTTCAACAGGTAGAATAAATCGTGTGTTTTAAATTTCCTGTTTCATAAAACCGAAACATGATCTGGCAGGTGATGTGGATTTATATTGTTTTGTGAATGTGTGTGTTCATTGGGAGATAATTATATTTTCATCTGATCCTTTCCAATATAACCATTCTTATCCTATACTATACTTTGCTTTTCTATTATTTTTTGTGCAGTAATTTAATATAAGTTGTTACTATGTTTCAGTCTAGAAAAGATTGCCCAAACTTCAGATTTCATTTTTAGCATAGGCACTTGCTTACATGTCATTTTTTTATGCCTTTATTTTTTTCTATTCAAAATATATAATATTTGACCAAACAGAAACTGTAATAATTCAAGAATTCCTCTGCATTTTTAGAAGTATTTATCAATCTATTTTGAAAAATATGTCTTTTTAAAGGTAACACCTGTGGCTCAAAGGAGTAGGGAGCTGGCCCCGTATGCTGGAGGTGGCAGGTTCAAACCCAGCCCTGGCCAAAAACTGCAAAAAAAAAAAAAAAAGAAAAGAAAAAGAAAAATATGTCCTTTCATGATAACTTGTTACATGGACAGAAGACATATAATAGAACATACATTTATTTTTTGCTTGATGAATTTTTGGTGTCATCTTATAGCTTTACTATATGATATATCTCTTAGTATCATAGTATAGTTTAATATATAATAATGATAATTTGGGGTAATTGACAAAATCTAGCTGAATTTGTAAATAATAGAAATCAGAGTAATACTGAACACATGAATAGTACAAAGCAAAATACACTAAAGATAAGAGTTTAAAATATTAACTTTCACAAAGATGCCTCTGAACTTTTAAGATTTTTTCCACCCACTTGGATTTGGAAGTGTGGGTTACAAGCCACACTTTTAAAAAATGGAAGGGTTATCTGCTATTTGTATGATATTACAGCTATGATAAAATCCATTTCTGAGAAAAGGTAGATTCCAGTGAAAATCACACTCTTTCTCCCCACCTCCTATTGTTGTTATACTATTAAAATTCAGTTTTTTTAAAAATCATATAATCTTGAAGGAAAAGGAAGCATTTTCACAAAGCCAGCCTGCAGCCTGAAAGGTCAATGTAAAAAACCAGAGGGACCACTCTTTCTTCTTTTTTTTATTTTTATTTTTCTGAGACAGAGACTCAAGCTATCACTCTGGATAGAGTGCTGTGACATCACAGCTCACAGCAACCTCCAATTCTTGGGCTCAAGTGAGTCTCCTGCCTCTGGCTCTCAAGCAGCTGGGACCACAGGCGCCCGCCACAATGCCTGGCCATTTTTTGGTTGCAGACATCACTGTTGTTTGGCAGGCCCTGGCTGGATTCAAACCCGCCAGCTCAGGTGTACGTGGCTGGCGCCTTAACCCATTGAGCGACAGGGGCCAAGCCCACTCACTATTCTCGTGTGAAAAATCTCCTGCAAAGGATTCTCCGTGTTGCAAGAGACCATCTTCTTCGTCTCCAGAGGGCAGCTCTCACTTCACTGGCAGTTCCCACTTGGTTTCTTGTTGCCTATTGTAAATAATGAGAAACCACTGAAATTTTGGCAAACTCATGAGATACTTTTATGAATATTTATAAGCAAATGAGACAAAAATTTCTAAAAAATTGTGCCTTAGATTTTAAAATCACATTTTCTCACCAAAAACTGGGAGCTAAATGAGTACAAATGGACACCCCCCTCAAAAAAATAAAAATAAAGGATTCTGGGAGCTAAGAAGAAAGAAGGGTGGAGGGAAGTGAGTAATATAAACTTATCTATCGGTACAATGAACACTGCCTTACTAAAATCTCTGATTTCAGCATACAGGGGATCCATATGATGAAAATGCTTGTACCCCCTTAATATTTTGAAATAATAATGACATTAAAAGCATATGGCAAAATTGTAGCACCTGATCTTCCATAAGACTTTGAGACTATGTAATCATTTAGAATAGCAAGATCAACTTTTCATGGTGTTCATAAACTCATTTGTGGTAAATTAATCTATTTCTGTGTACATAGTTAAATGGCATTTTTCTCAACAGAATTCAAAGCATCTTTATGTTCTTATGTCTTCATATGTGTTTCCACAAATACTGATACTATTAACAATCTAGATTCTAAGAGAAATCCTATATTTATTTCCTCAATAGAATAGGAAGAAGCTTCATATAAATTCAGGATACAATCTTATCCTTTACATATTAACTTTTTTTTTTTAAACTTAGCATATGTAGGAACAGTCTTATTGCTTTGAACAAAGGGATCAAATGAATTGAACAATATACTCTGATAATGCTGAAAGTAATATAAAAGCAACTAAGCAAAACAATGCTTTAAAACCTACAAAAGTGGCTCAGTGCCTGTAGCTCAGTGGTTAGGGTATCTGCCCCATATACCAGGGCTGGCAGGTTTGAACCCAGCCCGGGTCTGGTAAACAAGAATGACAACAACAGCAACAAATATATCTGGGCTTGTGGCACGTGCCTGTAGTCCCAGCTACTTGGGAAGGTGAGGCAAGAGAATCACTTAAGCCCAAGAGTTTGAGGTTGCTGTGAGCTTTGATACCATAGCACTGTACTGAGGGCAACATAGTGAGACTCTATCTCAAAAATAAAATAAAATAAATAAAGAAATATGTAAATAAAGAAATAAAATAAAATCTACAAAAGGACTCTACATGCTTTGCAAAAAATATTCATCAAAATAATCTACTAAATCCTATTGAATATCTCTTTCTTCTTCTTCTTCTTCTTTTTTTTTTTTTTACAGTTTTTGGCTGGGGCTGGGTTTGAATCTGCCACCTCCGGCATATGGGTCTGGCGCCCTACTCCTTTGAGCCACAGGCGCCGCCCTTCTTTCTTCTTTTTAAAAATAAGAATAGACTTTCTGTTAGATCCGGTTTTGTGGGGCTCAAGCTGATATAATTTTGTTAGATAGGTATTTTAAAAATCTACTTTATTATTTAGAGCACTTTTGGATTTCCAATAAACTTGAGAGGAAAGTATAGAAATTTCTAATGTGGCTAGGCACCTGTGGCTCAACAGGCTAAGGCACCAGCCACGTACACCTGAGCTGGCGGGTTCGAATTCAGCCCAGGCCCACCAAACGACAATGACAGCTGAAACCAAAAAATGGCCGGGCGTTATGGTGGGCGCCTGTAGTCACAGCTACTTGGGAGGTGGAGGCAGGAGACTCGCTTGAGCCCAGGAATTGGAGGTTGCTGTGAGCTGTGATGCCACAGCACTCTATGCAGGGCGACAGCGTGAGGCTCTGTCTCAAAAAAAAAAAAATTTCTAATGTATTTCCCACCCCCATACATGCATAGACCCCCCTAACATTCCTTACCAGAGTGGCAGATGTTTTACAACTGATAAACCTATATTGACACCTAAGTATTGGAGTGGGCTTTTTTAATGGGTAAGAACACAAGATATCTCACTTCAAAAAATTTTTCAAAAACATATGATTACATGAACACATTGCTAAGACCCAGTTTTGAGGTTTAAGGACAGTGCAGGGTTCTTAAGCTCCAGGGTCATTGGCTTCACGGCAGACTTGCCTCTGTACACTGTGAGAGAGAGTGCCTATCCCTTTAGAAATAGAAACCCTTTTCCTTATTGGCCATGAGAAGATTATACCAACTTACACACTGGCTGGTAGAATGTATCATTTCTCAAGATTAGACAACTTGTTTATACTCATAGTTTTAAGTCTTTAGCAATTTAGTAATTGAAATCTTATTGCTTGTTTTTCTTTTTCTTTTTTTAAAATTACTACTGAGATACATTTTTTCCCTGCATGTTCATTGACATTTTTTTTCTTATGTGGATTGTATATGTATGTTCATGTTCTTCCCCTTACGTATGTTTTGTTTTGCTTAAGACAGAGTCCCTCTCTGGTTCCCAGGATAGAGTGCAATAGTATCATCATATCTCACTGCAACCTCAAATTTCTGGGCTCAAGCAATCTTCCTACTTAGCTGGGATAGAGGAGCATGCCACCATGCCCAGTTAATATTTTCTTTTTCTTGTTTTCTTTTGTGATGAAATCTTACTATGTTGCCCAGGCTGGTATACTCCTGGTCTCAAGCAATCCTCCCACTTCAGTCTCCTAAAGTGCTAGGATTACAGGTGTAAGCCCCAGCATCCAACCTTCCCTTGTTTTTGATTAGGATATTCATCTTATTCTTTTCTTCATGGTTTCTCATTTTAGCATTACATCTGAAAACCTTTTTTAACTTCTTAAAATAAGATAAATTAATACTTCCTTAGGTAATATTTACTTACCTTCAATTTAGCCTCACATAAAGATGTGATATTTTATGCTTTTAATTTTATTGCACTGTGTTTTGTGTGTGACTGATTCATTTTTAATTTGAATAATTTATTGTGTTTATATTTGGGATCCATAATACAATTTTTTGATTACTATCTCACAGATACTTTATAAAGATACATAATTTCTGGAGCTGCACCTGTGGCTGAAAGGAGAAGGGTGCTAGCCCCATATGCTGGCAGTGGCGGGTTCAAATCCAGCCCCAGCCAAAAACAGCAAAAAATAAAAATAAAAAATAAAAAAAAAGAAACATAACTTCTGTTATTTATACATCACACACACACATAAACACACACACAGTGATAAAAAATGTATACACATTTTAAGACAGGAAAATCTATATTAAAATTGTAATACTAAAGTCACAAGTCACTTTTAACTTCTGCAATTACAAGAAATACAAGATGCAATATACAAGCTAACAAATTTTATCTATCTATATATATATAGATTATTATAATTTTAATACAGTTTTTTCCTTTCTTAAAATATGTATAAATTTTTTTGGCACCGTCTGTATATATTATTTTTTGAGATAGGGTCTTACTCTGTTGCCCAGCCTACAGGGCAGTGGTGTCATGATAGCTCATGGCAAGCTCAAACTTATGGACTCAAGAGGCCTTCCTACATCAGTCTGCCAAATAGCTGAGACTACAGGCATGTGCTACCATGCCCAGGTAACTTTTTTGTTTTTTGTTGAGACAGGGTCTCACTACGTTGCTCAGAGTAGTCTCAAATTTCTGGTTTCAAGCAATCTTCTCATCTCTGCCTCACAATATGGCAGGATTATAAGCATGAGCCATAGCACCCACCCACAATATATAATTATTTAAAAACTTATTGATTGTACTGAATTACTCTAATTCTTGATAATTCTATTTGTGCATGGTACAATTTCGGAATCATAATGTTATGCTTCCTCGTAAAACAGAATTTATAGTAATTATTGTTTATTTCTACAAGCTTTCTTTTTGTGCTCTTTAATGAAAAGATATTTGACATGTAATAATTTTATTAGTATAAATTAATAACATTTATATTTCAATATTATAATTTTTAAGTACGATTATAAATTTTATTATTATATTATTTAATATTTTGTTTTTATTCCAACATTAACCATTCTTAATTCAGTTTAATGTTGTCTTTGAAAAAGCGTTTGTGTGAATACAAATATCATAAGTGAAAAATTGTAAGTGTGAATACACTCGTGGAACTCCTTTACATTACGTGTGTAATTATTTCCATATTCAGTTAGGAAAACCATTTCCAGGTGCTGGGATATGTGGTAAAACCAGATAATTACAGAAGCAGGAGCCTGTTCAATTTTCTTTTACGTAAAATGAATTCCTTAATAAGAATAAATATGATATGGAGTGCCATAAGACCAGACTATGCATTCCAGGTTCATGAGTGCTGGCCATAACAAAGGCATTATGGGTAGAAAAGACAAATCCAAATAGAGCACATGTGTGTCTGTTTAAGTCAGGGTGAATCTCTGCCCTGATGGTGAGGGGAGAGGTCTATACAACCTGACTGCAAGAGGTGAATGGCTGGTATACTTCGGAAATGGTGCCTCCTCTCCTGGCTTTGACATACTTAAAACATGGTATTATGTAGCAGGTGTGTACATACAAGTGTAGAGATTAAGATGAAGACAAAAAGGAAGGGATGAGAATCCCCAGAGCATCAGAGATACAAGAAGAAGAAAAAGGAGCACAGTGGGCTGAGTTTTAGAGAAAGAAAAGGAGAAAGCAAAGACTGGATTACTGGAGGCTGAGAATAAAGACTAATAGGAAATATTTTATTTTATTTTATTTTATTTCATTTCATTTCTTTCTTTCTTTTATTTTTTTTTGAGACAGAGTTTGACCATGTTGCCCTCGGTAGAGTGCTATGGTGTCACAGCTCACAGCAACCTCAAACTCTTGGGCTTAAGCAGTTCTCTTGCCTCAGCCTCCCAAGTAGCTGGGAATGCAGGCACCTGCCACAACACAGATTATTTTGTTGTTGTTGTTATCGCAGTTGTCATCGCTGTCCAGCAGGCCTGGGCTGGGCTCAAACCCTCCAGTCTTGGTACACATGGCCTGTGCCCCACTCACTGAGCCACGAGCGCCGAACCAGGAAATTATTAAAAAGAATAGAAAATCAGTGTTTCCTTAGTAAACTCCTCTTCTAGCACCCTAATAGGATGCTAAGTAAAATCTCCATGGATTGCTACTGTGCTTGTGATGTTGAACTTTGTTTGGGGTTGAAGGTTGAAGAACATGAAGAGACAACCTATGTATAGGTTATAACCAAATAGGAGGTTTTTCATTTTCACAGAGAAAAAAATCAATTGCTCCCAAGTCCCACCCAGGAATGTTGGGAAAATATACACAGTTCATCTGTTTGCAGAAGTTCTAACATTATTAGTCTTCATGTACTTTGCATCCTGCCCTGAGGGAGATAAAAGAAAAGAAAAGAGATTAAAAAAAGAAGAAGAGGAGGAAAGCAGACGGAGGGGAGAGGAAGAGGAAGAAAGGAAATGAATGAATGAAATCAATGGTTTAACATTTATGTTCGAAAAAAGTCTAAAAACGAAAAAAGTAAAAGCCAAAATAATTTACTTTTTTTTATAATGTCAGTATGAGACATTTTCTTTTAAAATGTGGATTAACCTTTTAAGTCGTGTCACTCCCAATACATATCCATAGCATGCACTTCCATTATTAGGAGGGTATGGTCCTGACAATTTGCAAAAGGTGACCGTGAAGGTTATGCCCTTGACTGACAGCTGCAGATTGGTTTGTCTACAGTAATACCATCTCTGAGGAAAAGACAGCTGGCAGCTGGACCTCCTCACTCGGGCTGGTCCCTAGTTTACTGGCTTGTCCCCTCTTACCTTCTGTGATTATGCTTAAAACTGCATTTCTACTTTTACACTGTTAGAGCCAAATAGTCACATTTTCTTTAGTTGCTTTTTCCTTTTTCCTGCGTCTCTGCCTCCTGAAATTTCTCTGAAAGCTTTGATATTTAAATCTGTAGTGAGGACTACAGACATATATTGCTGGATTTAACAATTAAATAAATAGCAGGGGCGTGCCAAATAGTCCCGTAAAGAGGAAAACTTCAATGTAATTCCCTATAACCTATGTCTCATTACATTTAGAACCAGTTTAGTTATTTACAAGCCACTTTATTAATAATTTGAAGTAATATCTTTATTTTCCAATCTATTATATTTTTCTTTTATAATTAACATATAATTCTGTGATCTTTTTAAAGAAGCAATGAAATAATTGTTGAACATAGAATTACATACTTTTTAACTAGTACAAATAAAAATTTCCACTTATTTAAATTGTATAGGTTCACAACATTAAATCATACATTGCAAATATTTTATAGAAATTTCCAATTTTCATAGGAGAAACTCTGAATATTTTTTTCAAAATTTTCTATAATAGGTTATTTTTATTTTGAGGGACAATGCAATATACATTTAAGAAGAAGCGGGCTTGAATTATGCAGACGTGGACACTGTCACTGCCAATGATTTACAAATTAAATTAGTCATTTTGTTTTTTGTAGCTTTACTGGAAAACAGCTTGTGTCTCATGGGGTTACTAAGTTAGAAAAAGCAAACATAAAAACCCTTGCACTGTGCCAAGCACATTTAGGTGCTCAGTAAATAATAGTTATATATGACTAGATGGGGCCAACTTAGCAAATGATAATGAGAAAAACTAAGCGAAGTGTAATTGTTAATCCTGTAAAGAAAAATCTAGAAATTTTTTAGCTCCTGGAGTGCTAGAGTTACTAGACCATTAAATAAGTTATGTGACCACTCTATATCTTAAAGTGAGGATAAAAAATACTTCCTACCATACGGGATTATTATGGGAAAAAAGGTTACCGCAAAATCTGTGGATCAGACACTGGCTTATGTGTTGTATAATTAGAGCAGAACCTCTACAAGTTGAAGATCCAAAAGACTATAGCAAATTGGTCAACATACAGATGTGGTGAGCGTAAAGAACTAAGCCTACTGTATTGATGCATATATATGGTGCACATCCTATCTCTGAAAATTAGATCAACTTAAGGAGGTGATCAACCCTGGAGGTTATACTGTGTATAAGGATTACATAAGGATTTGCTACATAAATAAGTTCATTGAACAGAGTAGAAATTTTACTACTCAATAAATGCTTGTGTAATGAAACTATTTATCAAAATAAGCTTTTGTGCTGTGTATTTATAAAGAACTACTCTGCAAACCACTCATCTCATTTACATATATTCATGATTTGTTTGATCTGAAAAATAATGTTTATCTGGAGTATGTGCAATTTCCCAAGCTCCTGACTCGGGTCTTACTGCATAAAATATAACCCCTGGACTAAGGCATCAGCATCATGAGCAATATCTAGGGCCACTGGCACAACTGAATCGGAGTCTATGTTTCAACAGGTCTACCAGGCATTTTGAATGTACTACTTTAAAGTATATATCTCTAAGATTACACTTTTATTTAAAAAAAAAGAAATACAAGATTGGAGAAGGCTCACGATAGTGCTGTATATTTGTACTTGTATTATTATATTATTTGTAATAATAGTTTAATTTAAACAATAGATAAAGCATATCGTCAGTTAAAATCTTATTGTAATTTCTTCTGACTATAGATGTGATTTTTGTCATTTTTTTTTCTTTCTTGCCCTCTGATTTGTATAACTAAAATAGGGCAAACATCTACTGGACAGGGAAGTCTTTTCCTATTTCTGAACTGAGGAATAATCACAGTAACTGGAAGACTGAAGTCTGCTGGGAGAAATAGGCAGACCACAGGTGAATGAGTGTCCTTTACACCAGAGCTTCTTGCAAGGAAAAATCAAATATGTTAATAGGTTTGACAGCACACTTGCCAATGTTGACCCAGAGGTCACTGCTCCTCTAAGTGATAAAATCTACTTGCTTAAGAGTTCAATGAAAAAAGTGTTCTGGTTATTTGTCCTCAGAAATCATGTCATCCACTGGAATGCTTGAATTCTGGGTTTGCCAATGCTTAGATATATGAAGTCCATCAGGGCTTGATTACTCACACATACATGGCACAATGTAACAGATACCTCCCAGGTGCACACAGGTAACATACACTTTCCTTAGCAGCTATGGTAATGTGGTTGACCTACACTATGGCGTCAGGTAAGCCCTGTGCAATTTTGTGCTGTGCTGCTGAGGATTTGATGGAGATTTGTACAATTGTGGATCGTGTTACTCCAGATTCAACAAAGGGCTGTACAATTTCTGCTGGTGACTTGACAGGCCCCTTGAATTTAAAGATACTTCAGGCAGTTTCTGATGTTTATTTTCTCTTTTAAGAAATTGATTTTTGGTACAATTCGTATGTTTCAGAAGAAATCCTGCTACAGTCCACTTTATATATTTAAAACACCTTTTTGAAAAAAAAACTCTAATTTTTACCATATTGCATGGTAACAATTCAAGATAAAAAGCTCTCTGGCATTAACTTGGACTCCCATAATATAATCAGCCTGGAGGGATTGAGGTGAAGTTTAGCAATGAGCCACTCTGGGTCACTCTACATACTCTCTTTTCCTTCCTTAGGGCCAGCACCATTTTTTTTTTTTTTTTTTTTTTTTGACACCTTCTCCTCCCATCTCACTTGCTATAAACAAACACACCTAGCCAAGGAGAGAGATATGGGTATACCCATCCACCAACCTCAAAATACTCAGGATCGGGGAGAGGGGAAAAACTCAGTGCTACCTCAATTTTCTAGTGACGCTGTAATATTCTATGCCTCCTGCTGGAAGTATGTGGATATGTCATATGTTTATGTCATATATAATGTTATAATTTTTAATGTAGAAAAACTAAGCAAAGGCATTAAGATTCACGCAGGCCTATATTAGCATCCTAACTATTACTTTCCTTGTAATGTGACTGAACATATGGCTGACAGTTTTATAAGCTTTAATTCCATTAATTTAAAAATAGTAATTAGACAAGACCTACTTACTGAGTCTATTATAGTGATAAAGGTGGATAATGTGTGTTACATGAGACTTCCCAACACCCTTTAAAAAAAAACCAAGCATTTCTTTCTTTCTCATGATGTACAGGGTAGCTCAGAATATCTTCATTCTTGTCAGGGTACAAAGATGGTGATCACTCTTAGGGTTGGCTAAGATATACACGCACATGTTTGCAGGAATGGAATGGCTAAGAAGTTGGCAAAGAAATAAGTTTTAGTGTGATATGGAACATTCCAAACCTCACAATCCCAAGAAATAATTCTCTCATAATCAGCTAGAAGGCCAGTGGGTCAGAAGGATGGAGAAGTTCCAATTGCAGTGAAAAGGCTCACATTTAGAACTGGTCTGACTCATCCTGGTGCCCCACATGTCATCTGGTTTGACAGAAATTTCCCAGGCCCAATAAGTTGCTTAATTGAGTTCCTTAGCATGCAGGCCTAAGACGTCTCACCTAGTAGGGCTCTTTTTATTTTGTGCACTGTGAGGGTTGTGTGCAGTAGGTCAAGCAGGACTAATGATGGAGCTTTCTGCCCCAACGACACACAAATCTGTAGGTTAAATTACAATCATGGTTGTAAGCTTCTGGGAGTGCAAAACTTCTGCTTAGCAGAATCTTAGTTTGGTAGAGATGGTAATGAATTTTCCCCAGTTAAGACCTGGGATTATTTATAAATATAACAAAAACATTTATTGGAAATAGCCAAAATATCCATTGGAAACTAAATGAGCATTTTTCGTGGGGCTGGAGCTTTGCATGAGAATGAAGCTTTAGTGATAGATTTAATGGTTAATAGGGCATTAATTATATAATTACATGCTAGTAAGAATTGGGTACGTTTTTACTTCTTTTATAGTTCACCAAACATAATGACTTGCATAGTAGTTATTTAGTAAAGTTGTTCAGTTTTGATTTTGATTCATTTTATTTCTATAATAATATAGTAAACAGCACAAACCTCTTCAATTAAACATTACTTTGCATTAAAATTTTACAGCTGCTACATTATAAATACTAGATGTAATTATGGGCATAATGTGATGGTTACCAAAATGTCCAAATAGTTTTTCTTCTTGCTTTATGTTTAATAAAGCACTTTCATAATCGTCTGTTTTAATATTTTCAACAAACTTGAGTTTTATTACTCATCTACATTTTATAGATGAGTGTCAGAATCATTGATGAGGAAAGAGAAAAATTCCTAAAAACTATGAAATAAAGTACAATGTATTAATATTAATCATCACACAGCAAAAAACATACATATTCATATATTTTCAAAATAAAAGAAGGTTAAAGGAATCTAAAATTAATATCAATTTATCTGCTTGTAATTTTATTATAGTCAAAATTTTATTTCCAAAAATTTTCTCAGGTATAAAACATCATTGTATAACAGTATCTTATCCTGTTTCACTGATATTTCAAATTAAGTGCACAGAAGAAGGTAAATGGATAGAAAATTGGCTAAATTATAGTAATAGGTAGAAATTTAATTATCTAGTGGATTTGCATTGAACTTAAAGTATGATCTTTGTTGACATCTACATAAGAGAAGAAACTAATATAATCAGTAAATGTTACTCAGTAGGGAGATGGTATGAAATTTAGTCAAATTATAAAGAAATACAGACAGGGTGGGAACATATAGATACCATAGGGAATCAGTCAAATACAATTCCACTTACAGCCAATACACAATAGTGGATTTGAAAAATGAACCGAAGTCCAAGCAAATATCCCCGGAGTGGCCTACGTAAGTCATCAAATGGAAAGTATGTAAGTATATATTGGTTATGTATGTTAGAGAAAAATGAGATCTAATCTAACGGTATTCCTCCAAATAGGATATTTTGGCACATCCACATGCTTCATGTGAGTGAACAGACACCAATAATTTTGACGGGTTCATTATGTTTTTATTTTATGAATGAAACAGAAAACATATCTAATTCTAATCAAGGGGAAAATAAGAGAGTTATGGTTCAAAGAGAAATAACTAACAATTTGCTTAGGTAGAAAATTGACTTAGGATATTCAATTTCTTCTTAAATAAGTCAATATGCATTAAGCTAACCACCCACTAATTTAGTTAAAGTAGAAAATGGTAATATGTGCTTTTAAAAACAACTATATTAACATAGAAGGGTAATCATCACGATGGCAAATAATAAATCAAGGGACAGATTTAAATTATCATTGTGGCTTGATTCTGATTGATGTTACACAATTTAACACTACTTTTTAAATACATAATTCAAGTATTTTGAAAATGTTGTTCCAGCAAAATCTATTAGTAGTCAATACTCCAATGGTTTCTGAAACCACAGTATAATTTACTATACAGCAACTTAATGACTTTTCCTAATGAAAACACTCCACTCATTATTCACTTAGCTCTCTTCTCTTATTTAAATTGATGAAAGACCACTGGGAAGGGACTTTTACAACATTTATGTTGAGTTTGTACAAGCTGAGCCAGGAATGAGCAAAATTTTCTCCTTAAATATCAGGAGAAAATATTTATCAGGCCACATGATAAATATTTTAGGCTTCGCAGGGCATAGAGTCTCTGTTGCAACTACTGACCTTTATCATCACAGTGCCAAGGCATCCGTAATAACGTACAAATGAATGAGCCGAGCAGTGTTCTAATAAAACCTCTTACGGCTGCGATTGACTTGCAGGACACAGTTTGCCGACCCCTGACCCAGGCAATTGTCAGCTCTTCAATAACAATGACAAAAAATCCTTAAACAAATTGCAAATAATATTAGACAATAGATAGACCACATATACAGTGTGCTTGAATCCACAATGTAACAATAAAATATTTATTAGAATTCTGTGTTTTTTTAAAAAAATCAGACTAGTTATACAGCTTTTTTGTGCCAGTTTACAAGAAAGACCCAAATGAAAAAGGCTAGCCAAACATTAAAGTAATGCCAATTAAATCCTTACTTAATTTTTACTTTTGTTATGCTTTGGTGTGATGTCAGCGTTAAATGTAAACATGAAAGATTTTCTTTGGTCACAAGTGGCTTTTAATGTAGCTGGAAGCCAGACTTTCAAAATTGAGGTGAGTATGAAGATAATTGCTAAAATTCTATCACCCCCCCAGTCTCAGGAATATTTTTAAGAGGCGTTTAAGTTAGGTGATAAAAACATGTACACTGTTTTTCTCAGTACTTGGCATACTTTTATCCTTTAAATAACCTAAACATTATAGAGAAGAAAACCGTAGACATCCTGGTATTTAACACCTCTAGAGCAAGTCAGATAAATTTGATCTTTCATACTCTGTTGAATAAATACATTGCAAATTCTGCATTTATCTAAAACAAATATACTAAGTGTACAATTTGTGTGAATTTAAATTCAGAAATACAACAAAAATTTATTATGCTGGGAAAAAACCAAAGAAAAAATTGAGAGCACTCAAATACTGTCTTTTCTTACAACTCAGGTCAAATTCTACCTTTTCAAGAAAGTATCTATTAACGTTCTCAGATTTCATGGATTGAATTAGAATATAATTGAATTAGAAAATAATCTAACACACTTTTCCATAAAGACAAAGCTATTAAAACAACTTTTAAAAAGTATGTAAAAACTATATTGAAATATGGTGCATAGAATTGCAAACACCAGGATTCTATTGGGTAATTTCTCTAACTATTGGCTAAACAATTTCCTCATTCTTCATTCTAACGTCTATATATGCTCCTAACGATCAAGGAAACATTACAGTCCCAAAATACACAAGTTGTACTTGAAGGAGAAAAGGAATCAACATTCTTCCTATTTGTTTTCTTTCTTTCTTTGATCTCCTTTAATGAAAGCAGCACCATCAAGGTATTCAATTATGTTCAAGGTGGAAACTGGAGAAAATAGAATAAAAATAACCTAGTTGACCATGTGTGTTGCCAGGGTAAGATGTAAGCTAAAAGAATGAAAGAGCTATTTGGCCTTTGGTCTCTTGAGACATATGAGGGAAGGAGATCACAGCAATATTTTGGGCAAGTGGTTAAATAATAAATATCATCCTTATGGAAGGCAGCTATCATATCACGTCTTCTCACAAAATTTCTGACAGTAGCAACCGAGACAGAAGTTTCTGTTTGGAATCTAGAAGACACAGATAAAGTCACTCCAAACACCATGAACAAAGAAAGTAATAATTAGCTATTTTGGTATAAACTTTAATATGTACACATGTAAGTAAATGATTAAGCATAAGACGCTGAACTCAGTTTTTTATTTCATAAAATATTAAACATTCTCATTTTCAAAATTTATAGTTGTATGGCCATTTTTAATGATTGTTTATTCAAAAAATTTGAATATTCATTCTTTAATCACCTATTGATTACCACTTATGTTGTATACATACCTGATTTTTCAGTTAGATAAGCAATTGTTCTGTGAACAGCCACATTTTTACAAAATATGTTATTTTAAAACACTTTCTTATTGTATGAGTGAGTATATCGCTGTGGTAACGAATTATCACAACTTTAGGGACTTAATGCTTACAGTGCTGGAGGTTAGAAATCAAATACATCTCTAATTGAGCTAAAATTAAGGTGTCAGCAGGGGAGTCTTCTTCCTTTTGGGGTCTCAAGGAGACAATCCATTTCCTTGCTTCCTCCAGTTTTTAGAGGCATTTGCTGGCTTGTAGCACCCTTCCTCCGTGTTCACAGCCAGCCATGTCGCCTCTCTTGACCAATCTTCTGCAGTCACAGCTCCCTCTCTCTGACTTTAGCCTGGAAAGGTTTTCTAATTTTAAGGAGTTATGTGATTAGATTGGGCAGACCTGCCTAATCCAGGCTACTCTCTTCATTTCAAATTTCTGTACCTGCAGTATATCCACAAAGTCCCTTTTGCCGTCTTAGGTAAGATAGAGACAGGTTCCAGGACTAGGACTTTTGTATCTTTGGGGAGCCATCATTCTGCCACCACACTCACGTACAGTAAAATATTATGAATTACTATTTATGCCAAGAACTACTAGTAAGTTCTGAGTCAGCTAGCACCTGTCAGGATTTCATAGTCTAGGGGTGGTCAGCCGGCTTTCAATCAGAAAGGGCAACGCCACTGAAACAACCATCATAAACCTGCTCTTATCCTTATGTATTGATGTAGCTACTGGTGTTTTGCTAAATAGCTTACCAGAAATCAAAACCGGTTTTTATCATGAGAATCAGTGACTTGTAAGTTATAATGGTGAATGTTACTGTTGACTTCTCATTTGTGAATATATATTATTTAACTAGCAAGGGTCAGTATCACTATAATGATTCCACTTCTCTCTGTAGTCTTTTTTTTTTATAAATGTGGTAATTTTTTATTGTTCTTACTTTTTAGTAAAATAAATACTTGCTATATAGTCTTGCCTCAAATTATAAATTATCTGTTCAGGATTAACAAGAAATGAATAGTTTGAATTTATAAACCAGTTTTATTTGTAAGAAAACAATTTTGTATTTTATTTTTCCTTATTATTATATAGCATTTAAGAATAATAAAACTGTCTTAAGCTTTCAAACTTGAGAAATATACCTGTGACTAGTTATAAAAAGTGAAGTACATTAATCAAGGTATAATTTTTTTATAGTAACATACACATATTCCATAACTTGAACTATTTAGTATGAACTCAGCCTTTTGCTTTGTTCCTTTTCTGTCCCTGAAACATGGCCTGACTTTGCAGAATAGTGGTTCTTAGCTAGGGGTGACTTAGTGGAGAGGCCCCAGGGACAACCAGTTCCAACTGGCTGTCATAGAAGCGGTGCTAGTGGCATTTAGGGTGCAGAGCCAACTATCCCTCATTGCACAGGCTGGTCCCAAGAGGAAGTTTTCCAGCCCAAATGGACACAGGGCCGGGGGAAGGAACCCTGTTGTACAGGACACACTTCCCACCTGTGTACAGCCCTCTGGCCCTGTAATTCTGAGAACACAGATTTTGCTAATTGGCAAATAATATTGTCTTTATTATTATTATTTTTTTCTGAGACAGAGTCTCACTTTGTTGCCCTTGGTAGAGTGCTGTGGCATCACAGCTCACAGCCACCTCAAACTCTTGGGCTCAAGTGATCCTCTTGCCTCAGCCTCCTGAGGATCTTAAGACTAAAGGCACCAACCACAACACCATGCTATTTTTAGAGACAGGGTCTTGTTCTTGCTCAGGCTGTTCTCCAACTCCTGAGCTCAAGCAATCCT